>JAKUCM010006240.1:0-29835 GCA_023374145.1 Lepidium sativum
GAGAGAGAGAGAGAGTGATCAGGCTAATCTATGCATTAGATTTGAGTATTAGAAGGAGAACCATCTACTAATCAATCCTATTTGTTCCCCAACAGTGAATTCTAAAACCCTAGAATCCCTAGATCCGATCTAAGATCTACTCAGACATAGAACAACAAATTTGGCAAGTCATGATGAACTGAAATTGAAATTGCATAAAGATAGAATAAAGAGGATTCAGAAATTCTTCTCAAGTATGAAGAGATCTTCTTCCTACCTTACAAACTCTCAAAACTCTCTGAAATTTTGTTCTCAATATCAAAAAGACCGCTCTCTAAAAAAGATAGGAAAAAAGAGTATTTATAGGGCCCAAAACAAGGGCTGAAAATCGCGAAAGTGGGTTTCTGCGAAAGGCTTGGATCGATCGAGCACTAGGCGATCGATCGATCCCTTGGATGATGAGTCGATCTTCTCAGAAACCAAGTCGTTCTTCAGATCGTGCTCATAATCTTTTGAGATGACTGATCGATCGGTCTTTCCTTTCGTGGAGAATGACGGAAAATGCTTTAAACCTCTCCAAAGTCCACCTTCAAACATGATTTTCAACTCTGAACGTTTTTGACCTGAAATCTCAATAAAACATAGACAAATTTCCCAAATATAATTGTAATAATGAGCTAAAAATGACAAAATATGAGGAACATCAATCACCATTCAAGAAGGCATTGTATATATCTAATTGTGTAAGTGACCACCCTTTCGGAGCTGAAATAGCAATCAAGAACTTCATTGTTGCGAGTTTTTTTACTGGTGAGAATGTTTCAACATAGTCAAGACCCTCATGTTGTGTGTAGCCTTTAGCAACCAAACGAGCTTTATACCTTTCCAAGCTACCATCAACATTTAATTTGACTTTATACACCCACTTACACCCAACAGCTTTCTTGTCAGGAGGAAGAGAACAAATGAGCCAAGTTTCATTATTCTCAAGGGCTGTGATCTCAACCTGCATTGCTTCACACCCCCTCCTTAATAACCATAGCTTGAGCATATGTGTGAGGTTCTGGAATTTTATTAACTGCATTTATGAAGATCATGTACGAGTCAAACAATGAGGAATATGAGAAAACATCAGATATAGAATGTTCAGTCGAAGAATCAATTACATAGCAGCGGTAATCTTGGAGATGAGCTGGCGGTTTGGATATACGACGAGCTGCTATTTTGAGTGTTATGTACCGGTGGAAAGAACTGTGAGATTTCATCAGCCTCGGTGTTCTGTCTTTGGAACGGAAATAGTTGTCGATGAAGATGTTATTACTTTCCAAGTCAAGCAGTTTATACCCTTTGGATCCGGAAGGGTATCCATGAAAAACAGACGCACGAGCTCTATCTTGGAATTTATTTCTGCCTTTAGGAGATGTGCTTGCATAACAAAGGCATCCAAAGATCTTCAAGTGATCATATTCAGGTTGCTTATGCGTTAACATCTCAAAAGGAGTCTTGTTGGAGAGCAAAGGCGATGGTGTTCTATTAGTGAGAAAAACCGCAATTAAGATGCAATCCCCCCCCCCCCCCCAATAAGCATGAGGTACATTTGATTGCATAAGAAGGGCCCGAGCAACGTTCAAGATATGTTGGTGTTTCCTTTCCACCACCGAATTCTGCTCCGGTGTCTCCGGGCAAGAATTATAAGGGATAATTCCTTTTATCTTGTATAGACTTTCCAAACGTAATTCTGGTGCGTTGTCTACTCTTACTGCCTTGACATGTGCACCAAATTGCGTTTCAATCATGGTGAGAAAATCTGGAAATATGGTGAGTACATCACTCTTTTGGCGAAGGAGATAAACCCAAGTTGTGCGTGTATTATCGTCTACTATTGTGAGGAAATGTTTCAGAGAATGGTCCCCATACATCTATGTGCAGCAAATCAAACAGTTTTGCTCTTTCACAGATTTCACAATGCAACAATCCCTTATTCTTATGATTCGAAATTCCAAGATTGTCTGAAAGCAAATAAATCCGTGTAAAAGAAGTATGGACTAGTCTTTGGTGCCAAACATTAGCATCTATTACAGAGTTTGCAACAGAGAGAGAGTAGAAATATAGTATCTTCAATTGTGTCTGCTATGCCCAATACTGTATCTGCTATGCCCAATATGTAAAGATTGCCAACTCTGCTACCTTTGCCAATCTCCAATCCATTGGTAAGATCCTGTATTACGCAACAATATGTATCAAAAATCACTCTAGAACCAATATTTGTGGTCAAAGAGCTGAGACTGAGAAGACTTAATCGGAATTCAGGAATATATAACACATTTCTTAGTGTAATATCCTTGTTAATCTTAATACTACCGATGACTCCAATGCATACAGTGGCTCCAGTTGGCAGATTTATAGAGTTGTGAACGGATGCATCTAGATTAATAAACAACTCTTTCAAATGTGACACATTATGGGTTGCACCAGAATCAATTATCCATGTTTTCTCTTTGTTTTGCAGTTACTGACTGTTAAAATTCCAACAAAACTGTACGTGGAAGATGAGAAAGATATACTAGATGGATTTTTGTTAGCTGGAGCTGAAGAGATTGAAGTAACAGCTGCAGACGGAGCTTGAAGCTGAGAGCTAAAGTAAACTTTGAAGTTCTGTATATGTTCCTTGTTTAGGTTCCCAATCAGGCTGTCCAAATTTCCAGACATTGCATAATCTGAAGCTGAAACTTGTGCAGCAACAACTGAACCCGACTGACCTTGTTTATCACCATAGTTCTTCCCTTTCTTGTAACCAACAGGGTAACCATGAAGCTTGTAACAACGATCAGCTACATGACCAGAGTACCCACAATGTGAGCATATCGGTTTTGTTTTCTTTTGAACAGAGTTCAGCTCACCAGGCTGAGACACATCATGATAACTTTGAGAAACATTCAACGCACTGGGTTGAACGTTATGGCTGACTTGATAGGCAGTCAGAGCTACAGTGGAACTAAAACATCTTTCACTGTCATCTTGGTCTAGCATATTATAGATTTCAGCCAAGTTTGGTAGGGGTTTCTTCATTATAATATGGCCACGAATTACTGCATATCGATCACTCAAACCTGCTAGAAACTTAAAGATTCTACCCTTTTCCTTCTTAGCTTTAGCCATCTCTTGGCCTCTACAGTTAAACACAGAACAACATGAGCAAGGTGCACTAGCCTCAGCACCATCCAAATTGTCCCAGAGGGTTTTTAGTTGTGTATAATAGCCAGAGAGGTCCATTGATCCTTGATGAAGGTCCTGAATCTGTTGAATAAGTTGGAATGTTCGGGGTAAATTTGTCATGTGGAATCGGTTGTGAAGATCAACCCAGATTTGAGAAGCATCATCAAAGTTGAGAATACTACCATAAATCTGGTTATTAACCGAGTTCAACAGCCATGATTTCACCATACTGTTGCACCTTGACCAGATCCAAAATATTTGGTCGCTTACTGCAGGCTGAGACATAGATCCATCGATGAAAGAGATTTTGTTCTTCACATCTAGAGAAATTTTAATAGCTGAAGACCATTGGTTATAGTTAGATCCATCTAGTTGGATGGAGACAATGAACATACCCGGATGGTATGCGTTGTGGAGATTGAGAGGTGAGTGAATGCTGTCAGGATTCATCATATCTGCAGCAACAATCGAAGTCTCAGGTGTTGAACTCCCAGCTCGATCATATCGTCAGACATTACGGCAGATTGCAGTTTTAACCATGGTGTTTTTCCGATCTGCAAATCTTGAAATCAAAAAGAGAATTTCAGGGAGAGGAGAAGAAATCAGTGAGTCATCACTGCTCTGATACCATAATAGAAACTAGTGTTGAACAGAAATTGACCAAGCCTAAAGATGGAGCTCAAACATGGCGAGAGAGAATGGAAGAAGAAGATGAAATTGATAAAGCTTTATGTGTGTACAAACCGGAATAAACCGACTAATTATGACCAAAGTCTAAGCAATCAAACCAATACTAATTTACAATCTAATAGACTCACATAGTGGGCGAGGCCAAACTTCTCTATCACAAAGAGCTCTCGTCCCAAGACATATGGCGTACACAAGAATTTCCAAAATGAATTCTTCTTCTTTTTCCGCTCATTTGTTCCTTCTTCTAACAATGGTTCTTTTGATTCATTTGCGAGGAATTCAACAATTCTTCTTTCACCACCTGAGAGGATACGTATCTTGGATGAAAACAATTACTAACAAAAAGAGAGTGGTAGAGAGCACACTTAGCTCACCTAGACATGCGACCAAGTAGCTTCCAAATGAATACAAAGCAAAAGCCTCATAGCAGTTTCTCAGAATGTCACAAGGCAGCAAGAATTTCGAAATGGATAAGGAAATAATCTAACACCAAAAGAAAAACAGATTTATAGAAAGTACGAACATATGCACAAACTCCAGAAGAGAAAGAAGAGGCTTACCGATTCAGCTGCATAAACTGGCACCATGAGAAACAATCCATTTTTGCTCCTACAGTTACACTCACCTCATCAAAAATCTTTCACGCCGATTTATATAATATAGATTGGGGATATACGTAGAGAAGAACAAATAATGTAAATTTGGTTTGTACGTATAAAGACTCTTAAAGAACACTTATCGAAACAGCTATCTTTATTGATTAGAAAATATGCTCAAAACTAACCAACAAAAGCTTAATGTTCTTCCTTAAGAAATCATATGCTCGATTTCTTCTTATATATATAGAGATATCTAACATATTGATATCTCTTTACATATCCTTTTCTAAATAGGAATTATCTTATTCTTAAATCTATCTAGAATTCTAACTAACTCTTCTTATCTTTAGAATCTTCTACTCTAAAGATATCTTGAGTGAGAAGCAACTTGAAGATTATCCAACAATCTCCCTCCTAAGCTTCATGTTTTTGTCGGAAATGTCTTGTACTCCGATTAGGCTTCTCATATGCTTGAATTGGATTCTTGCTAGAGCTTTAGTTAAGATATCCGCACGTTGCTTGTCTCCCGGTATATGCTTGACGACAACTCGACCTTTCTCAATACACTCTCGGATAAAATGATATCTCTTGTGTATGTGTTTAGATCGACCATGAAAAACAGAGTTCTTTGTTAGCTCGATTGCGGATTTGTTGTCAATGTTGATCTCAACTTTGTCCACTTTTTCGCCTTTGATTTCTTCCAACAAATCCTGCAGCCAAATTGCTTGCTTTGAAGCTTTGGTTGCAGCCATGAATTCCGCTTCACAAGACGACAAAGCCACAATGCTTTGTTTTTGTGAGCACCAAGTAATGGGTGATTCTCCAAGATAGAAAATGTGCCCTGTTGTACTTCGACCATCATCCAAGTCTATGCAATGACTACTGTCACTATACCCCGTGAGTTTCGGAGCTTCACCTTTCTTATATATCAACCCGTGACTTAGACTTCCTTGTAGATATCTCAAAATTTGTTTCAAAGCCTTCTCATGCGATACTTTTGGATTCTGCATATACCGACTAATTACTCCAACCGAGTAGGCCAAGTCGGGTCGCGTGTGAAGATAACGTAAGCAACCAATTCTTCTTCGATACAATGTAGCATCCACCTCAGGTTCTTCATTTGATTTTGACAGCTTCAAGCCAAAATCCATAGGAATGTGTGTAGCATTACACGCCTCTAAACCTGCCTCCTTTAGAATTTTTCGTGCATATGCTTCTTGTCGTATGGTGATTCCTTCCTTTGTTTGTTGTACTTCAATACCTAGGTAGTAGCTTAGCTTTCCTAAGTCAGTCATTTCAAACTTAGTGGACATAGCTGCCTTCCAATTCCAAGCACTCTTTTCATCAAAAATCACATCACGGCTAACAACAATCCTTTTGGTCTTTGGATTATACAAATGGTATGCTTTAGAGCCTGGCTCCACTCCTAGATGTATTAGGGCCTGACTCCGATCATCTACCTTCTTTAGTAAAGCCGAATCAATTTTTGCATAAGCTATACAACCGAAAATACGTAAATGACCAATGCTTGGTTTCTTGTTCTTCAAACACTCATGTGGGGTCTGTTTTAGCAAGGCTCTTGTAGGCACTCGATTAATCACATAAGTTGAATGTCTCACACCTTCTCCCCACAGAAAATTAGGTACGTTCATTGTCTTAAGAACACTCCTTGTCATCTCCATTAGTGTCCGATTACGTCTTTCTACAACACCATTTTGTTGTGGTGAATACGGGGCTGTTAATTGTCTTTTAATCCTGTTTTCCTCACAAAACTCCTTGAAGGCTTTCGATGTAAACTTACCTCCTCTATCTGTTCTTAACACAAGAATCGATTTCTCTAAACCTTTTTCTACTTGTGTCTTAAACTCTCTGAATTTTCTGAAAGCTTTCTGTTATAGTCCACATATATCTAGTGTAATCATCAATAATGACAAAGATATACCTGTTGGACGCAGGTGTAGGTGGATTTATCGGTCCACAAAGGTCCGCATGCAGCAGCTCCAATGATTTAGAAGCTCGGAACGTTATTGCTTTTGGAAAACTCAATCGAGTTTGTTTCCCAACCAAACATGACTCACACACTTGTTTTTCTCCTTCAATAATTGGCAAACCATTCACTAACTCGTGTGTTGCCATTACTTTTATTGTGCTGAAACTTAAATGCCCTAGCCTTGCGTGCCACTTCCATGATTCTTCTTCAACCTTTGCACTAAGACAAACCGGTTTCCCTATCTCTAGACAGATTTTATACAATATGTTTGCAGATTTCTTTACCTTAGCAAGCAATCTTCCATTAGGATCGTGTATAGTTAGAAGATCTCCTTTCATTACAACCTCACACCCGACATCAGTAGCTTGTCCTAAGCTGATTATGTTACTTTTTAGACTCGGAATGTAGTATATATCGGTCATAAGTTTCTGTTCTCCATTCTTAGTCTGAAAAAGTATTGATCATTTGCCTTCTATGTTAACACACGATCCATCACCAAATTTTACCTTCCCCTTAATCTTTGTATTCAATTCGGAAAAATAACCTTTGTCTCCCGTCATATGATTGCCTGCACCATTATCCAAGTACCAAAGTCCCTTATTACATAGACGTTCTTGATACTTTGTCGGTATTACCTTCTCCTCATTGAGAAGTATAACTTCATGCATATAGAGTAACTTATCCGCTTCTTCGGTTTTGTCATTATCATCTTCCTCTTCAATCTTATTCATCTCTTCCATCCTTTTCTTTCTCTCTGGACATACCGAAGCAAAGTGACCCTTTTTGTCACATCGAAAACACACTATGTTCGATCGATCTTTCTTTCCTTTGCTTCTTTCTTTAGGATTTTCTTGTCCTCTTCCCTGATACCTTCCTCATCCTCTCGAGTTATCATACTCGTTGTTAGAGTATAGGAGATTCTGTTGAGTATCAACATTACTATCCTCGTCCGAGATTCTCTCCTCAAACGCTTTAAGCCTTCCAATAATATCTTTGAACCCGGTCTTGTTTAAGTCAAGAACTTGTTCTAAGGAAGCTATGATATGAATGAACTTATGTCGTGGCAAGACATAAAGAAACTTCTTGACTAAATTTGGTTCCTCAATAACTTGTCCTAATGTCGATGATTTTGATGCGATCTCACTCATCCTCCCTGAGAAAGTATCAATATTCTCGGTTTCTCTCATTCTCATTCTATCAAATTCCAACATTAAGGTCTGAAATCTTGCTTCTCTAACTCTCTCAGTCCCTAAATTCCTTAATTTGATAGCTTCCCAAATCCCTTTTGGTGAGTCTTGCTCTCCGACCTGCAAGATTAAACTTTCACGAATTGACTGAAACAATAGAGTTGTGGCTAAGTGGTTCTTATCCTCTTCACTTGAGCCGCTTTCTACTGCATCCCACACCCTATGAACCTGAAGTAGAACCCTCATACGCATTGACCAGACCGTATAATTCGTAGAGGTGAGCATTGGACACACGACCGAGGAAGGAACCGAATCTTTCTTGATTACCTTACCGTCTCCTTTCATGTCGTCACCCATCTCTTTAATACCTCGTGTAACAAGATATCAACGTAACCTAATGCTCTGATACCAAATAAAGACTCTTAAAGAACACTTATCGAAATAGCTATTTTTATTGGTTAGAAAATATGCTCAAAACTAACCAACAAAAGCTTAATGTTCTTCCTTAAGAAATCATATGCTCGATTTCTTGTTATATATATAGAGATATCTAACACATTGATATCTCTTTACATATCCTTTTCTAAATAGGAATTATCTTATTCTTAAATCTATCTAGAATCCTAACTAACTCTTCTTATATTTAGAATCTTCTATTCTAAAGATATCTTGAGTAAGAAGCAACTTGAAGATTATCCAACACCGCAGAATTGGTGTAGAAACGGAGAGACAAATTGCAATGGAAGCGAATGATCCTCCGACGATTAAAGCCGGTAAATGTAGATCTCTATACGTACTTGTCTCCGTTTCTGTCATTCTTCCACAATCTTATACCCATTTTGAAGTGGATCAGACAACATTATTACAATATCTTCTGTTTCTACTTGTTTCTTTTCAAAGTTGTAATGTCCACGTGTTTCTCGCCGTCGGAAAATATATTAACCGGCTGTTAAAACGGAATTGTTTATCGATACATCAAACACATAAACCTTTTTGTTGGTTGAACGTGTTTCGGTAATTGAATGGTACTTTAACGGATTGGTTAGAAGGCCCAAACATAAGAACGGCCCAATTAATCACAAAACTATCATGTCATGGAACATCAGGGTTTTGAGCTGTAAAGCTTGTTATATTATATAGGGCCTATGATATATGATTGTGATTCGTGAGATATGTGTAAGGTTTTAGAAAATAGATAAATTGAATAGTATAAAAGTTGGGGTTATCTAATGTTTAAATCGAATTGTATAAAATATGAAACATTTAATAAATGAAATTCTGCATCTAGAAATATAGTAGTTCCATTGTAAATTTAGGATAGGTATTTTTTTTGTTTCTTCAAATTCCATGTTGAAAAGGTCAAATCGCAAGAAGGATTGGCTGTGACAAAACAAATCTTACACTTTTGAGGGAGAAACTGTTTCTTAAAGGCATGGATGATTTTGTGGGAATTATGTATGGAGAAATTCCCCATGTGAAAGACACATACGCATAAAATCTAAATTATGTTTTTGGTAATAATTTATTATAATATTTCTTATGTCTATGTTTGAAAAAAAAAAAAAAAGATAAAGGGTTTAGACAAAGAGAAGAAGAATGGCGTTGGCAGTGGTTGAAAATCCCAAATAACAAATAGTTTAATTTGTCGGACATTTCTAACCAGTGGTCTGTGGTTTCGCCGACACCTACCATCACCTTTCATTGCTCTCTTTCTTTACATTTATTTTATTTTCTATTTTTTGCTATATAAAGCTTAAGTAAAACGATGTAAAATAGATATAATAGCAATAATTATTTATGGTGGTTTACCACGAGAGAATGCAGCCACGCACACGAGGACACCACCATTCCCTATCTATCCTAATCATAACTATTTCATATCATTTATCTTACTTTTTCTATTTTTATAATCAATAATTAATTATTTATTTTAATAAAACCATACACTAATACTTTATCTAATAAACTATTACTTTAGCGATAAGTAAATAAAATTAAACCCATACACTTATGCAATTTACTGAGATCTTATGGTTTTACCAGCCTTTTTTACTCTTGTTCTTGTTGGCATCCATGTGTGCTAGTAGCCCTATTTTTATGTTCAAACAAAACCTCAGATACAAATGCTCAAAAAATAAAAATTTAAAATAAATAAGATTACTCTGGAATTTTTATTTTATTCTTTAAAAATCTGAATTCTTTGACATCAAAAAACCCTGCAAATGGTAATATCTCTATATATTAAAACGGAGGTTGATTTCTCTAAACAACCTATATTTATAAAATATTACAAAAATAATCTTACAAAAATTTATTTCAGATCTCTTAACTATTACATTATTTTCTTAAAAAAATAAACTAGACCACAATCAATTCCCAATAATTGCCCACGTCTCAACATTTTCCATCTCTTTCACCTCTACTACATTACCACCGTTCTTGATTTTGTCGTAAATACTACTCTATTTTGTTGTTCCTATATATATGTAATTGATGATTCATAAATTAACCACGTCAAATCGAAATGGCAAACAAGCAGCGATGTAGGCGAAGAGAAAGTAAGTGTCAGGTTTTAAGAAATAAAATCATTTGCTTTCTCCAAGAGAATTCATAAAGAGCAAATAAATAGAGTCTTTTCCTTCGATGGCGATCAAAGAGGAGACGGAAGAGAGTTGTGGAAGCAGAGCGGTTGTAGCTTATGTGTCTAAGGAAACTCCAAGGCAGCAACAAATGAAACTCGAGGTTTATGGTGAAGTTCTTCAACGATTTCAGGAATCTGATTACGAAGAAGCTAATTTCCCTGGTTTTGATGATCAACTTTGGCTTCATTTCAATCGTCTTCCTGCTCGGTATAACCTAAGCTTCTTCTTCTTTTTCTCTTTTTGTTTGTCGATGGCTGACTTTGGTTTGTTTAGTTTCCCTTATTTAAAGCAAGTTGTTTCATCTCTGTGATTGATTACTTTCTCCATTTCTGTTCCAAATTGATCTCACTGTGATTGATTACAATTGTCATGAACTTGTAGATGAATATATATGGCCGATAAGTATGACATGGATGATCTGGAGGATGATATGAACGCAGAGTTAGATGGAAGTAATATTGATGCATCTGATTCCGAAGTTGAAGATTTCGACCAATTGGTTTGTCTTACATTTTTTTTTCTGGCTTGTGTGTGGTTCTGATTGAATTTGTTCATTTTCTCCCCGGAATTTTACTTTTACATGGATTATTTCAGAACAAAGCTGCGGATACTTCTGCTGCTCAAGCTTGGAATGGAAAAGACATTCAGGGTATGTGGGATAGACTTAGTGTTACTAGAAAAGAGTACAAAAAAACTAGGCTAGAACAAGTTTCACCAGGAAGGTATCAAAAGCTCTAAGAGAAGCTGGTCTTGAATCATCTAATCTCATCCTCAGAATTGATTTCACTAAGAGCAATGAATGGACTGGTGAGTAGCTTATTGTAAATTAAAATATGTTGAATGTAGCGACTAGGCCATCTTTGGGAAACTCAAATCCGAATCCAACTCAAGTTAAGATGCAACCACATCGTAAGTTACAAAGAAGGTCTTAACTGTTTGCTTCACGTTTTACAGAATCTACCTGATGATATTGTTGAACATACGAAAGGTGTTACGTCAACTGATATGTATAATTCTGGAACTGAGTGCATTCAAGAACACCAACATGAGTGTCAAGGAGCCAACTGGCCTGCGTTACATCCATGTGATACTGTTTTAGCTGGACGAATTATAATGAATTTAATAAATCAAGGGAAAGCAGCTACAGATCTTTCTAATCTTTAGGGGATATTAGTATGTTCTTTTACTGTAAATTTTTTTCATCATTTGCAACAGCCACAGGAAATCTAATAAGGAATGTCTACCCTATGTCTTCTCTACTGAAACTATCCCATAGCTACTCTATGATGAATCCAGAGAGCAAGTTGGATTTGCATATATTTTCTATAGTATTGATTTGGTGCCTCAATAAATCTAGCTGCCCTGATCTTTTACTCTGTGAAGTTGTTGTGACACAGGTTTGTCCTCTACATCTCCCTCACTGCCCCACCTAATCTCTCAGTAAAGTCAACTTCTCTCTCTCTAGAAACTTCTCAGGCTCTGACTTATTGATTTCAGTACATGCTGACAATTTGGGCTTTCAAATTATATTCACCCACAACAGATCAAGGATGTCCTGGAATTCACTAGTTTGATTAGTTTACTCAGTTTTGTCTCCCCCACTTTCCATAGAAGAGGAATCACAGCTTCCTTTTTGAGATTTTGACAAATTTGACATATTCCGTGTTGGACATTTGAAGTACCCATCTATCTTTTTCATTGATTGTATTTCTTTATGCTTCAGTCATGTTAGTTATGTTTGATTTTGTTGGCTAACTTTTACGAACAACCTTCGGTAGTTGTGAACCAAAGTTTTGCTCATTGTGTGTGGCTTTGGTGGAGGTTTCTTTATGCTTTTTGTTTCTTTCTTATAAGGCTTATGTGTGTTATAAACCAAGTTAAATTAAGTATTCTCGGAAATTTCAGAGTTTATTTCTATATTATGAGGGTTAATTTACACTTTTGGGATAATGCATTGACACACCGAAGACTATGACTTATACCTTCCAAAATCACTAATTGTTTGCAACAAATGTTGTTCAAACACATAACGTACATGCCACTATTAAAAAGGAAAATTATATGGTTATATGATAAACCAAAGATGGAATCAATTTAGAGACCAAACCTACAAAATCCATTTGTTATTACCTTCAAAATCACATGAAACATTATTTACAAAAAACAATAATAGCACGAGTTCTCAAGAAAAATATAAAGTTAAAATATTCTCATAGGTAAAGAAGCAATCTCTTAATCAGAAATTTTAGATAATTAAAACTAAAATGAATTAACTAAAATAATTTGTAAAATGTTGTAACATACTATCATCCTCGGTAACATTAGAATAGTGGTTTATTGAAATGGTAACATTTTACGAGGTTTTATGTTCGAGAATATTTTAATCTTATATTTTAATCTGATATCTAATTATATGAGTAGTATAATTTTTTATTATGTTTGAGTTAATTTTTAAACAATAAGATTACTAAATCAATTAGTTATTCAAACATGAATTTTAAATCTTTTTAGATTTGACTGGAACAATCTAACTTGATCAATTAGATAAGGATTTGTGCAATGCAACCGTTTGCTTTTATTAAATAAAATTCAGTACATATTATATATATATATATATACACCCTTATTAAGTTAAAAATGGAGGTCGATTTCTCTAAACAAGCTGTATTTGTAAAATATTACAACAGCAATTTTTCTAAAATTTAATTTTGGTCCCTTAACTAGACCACGATCAATCGCCAACAACTGCCCACGTTCTCAATTTTTCCCACCTCTTTCACCTCCACTACAGTGTAACCGTTGCCGATTTTGTCGTAAACACAACTCAATTTTGCTATTCCTATATATTTTGATGTTTCAGAAATTCTGCACTACCTCAAAATAATGGCAATTACCAAATGAAAAAAATCAGATTCTACTTTTCCAAAACATCTTGCATTAGAGTCTCAATTTACTATTTATGTGATTATGGGTCAGTAAGAAAGTGATTTTTGTAATGGATTCAGATCAAGGGAAACTTTTCTCGGATAATACGGACGAAGCCGCCGAGACCCTTCTCTGTAATCGTCGTCATACACATAAATCTCTTTGGTCTTCCTTTCTCTCTTCTTTTCACCGAAAATCAAATTTGTAATAAACTAAAGATTTTAATATGCTCCTGCAAACCCTAACAACGTGTTAGAATTAACACGAAAGATTAACTATACTTGTGGAAAATAAAGAGAGAATTAAGGGAGAATATTATAAAAGGCTCTTCTCTTTTTTTTTCTTACTTATGAAAACATCTTACAGTGAGTGTTTATATAGAAGGGGATACAAGAGAGAAAAGACAAAGTATAAAAAGTAAAAATAGGAAAAAGGAAAAATAGAATTGGAACCATATCTTGGGACAATCTATTTTTTCTTTTTTTCCAAACGGCTATATTGCCCTAAAAACCTTTCTCCTTTGCTTCTAGAATAAGCGTCTTCTAGGATAAATGGACTCGACTAATACTCCCCCTCAAGCTAAACTGTAAAGAGCGAAGGCTTAGCTTGAAAACCCGAACACTACACCTCATTAAAAACCTTGATAAGGAAAACCACGTGGGACAAAACCTTTAGCCAAGAAAAAAAGAGTGTGTAGAACTCGGGTTTAGAGGACATGAAGTCAAGAGTGTTCCAAGCTCACAAGACCAAGCTTACTATATATGTGATTGCAAACCTTGGTACTTGCGGCTTTGGTGAAGATGTCCGCCAATTGATCCTCACTTGGTGTATAACGTGGGAGAACTACACCTTCTTCTATGCGCTCACAAACTTTGTGACAATCCACTTCTATGTGTTTAGTTCTTTCGTGAAAAAACGGGATTGGATGATATGTGAATTGCTGCTTGGTTGTCACAATGCATAGTAGTTGGTTCCTTTGTTTCTTAGCCTAAGTCCTTGAGAAGAGATCGCAGCCATACCAATTCATCGGTCAGCCTCCTCATCGCTCTATACTCCGCATCGGCACTCGAGCATGCCACCACCTTTTGCTTCTTTGTCTTCCAAGTCACTAGGTTGCCTCCAACAAATGTACAATACCCTATGGTAGACTTCCTATCATTCTAATCTCCAGCCCAATCCGCATCACAATATCCCGCAATATCCGAGCTCTCATTTTATCCCATCCAAATGCCTTGATTCGAGCTTTCTTTGAGATACTTGAGAATCCTCTCCATCATTGTCCAATGATACTTTGTTGGTGCTTGTATATGTTGACTCACTTGATTCACTACAAAACACAAGTCGGGCCGAGATATTGTAAGATAAATTAGCTTGCCGACAAGTCTCTGATATTGTGGAATGTCGTCAAACGGTTCGTCATTCCTCTCCCCCTTTCGGTTGACCTTGTAACAGTCTACAAGAGAAATCTTGGCTGGTCTACAGTCATGCATACCCATCTCATTAAGCAAATCGAGAGTGTATTTTTGTTGAGAAAGAAATAAGCCATCCGAAGATCGGCAAATTTCAATCCCTAGAGAATACATTAGTTCCCCTAGCTCTTTAATGTCAAAGACAGATTTAAGATAGATCTTGGTGGCTGCAATACCGTCCTTATCATCAGTGGAGATGATAAGATCATCGACATAGATCAAAACCACCACAGTACCTTGGGGACCGTTAAGGGTAAAGAGAGTGTGATCCGCTTTGGATTTCTTGAACCCACGATCTTGAAGAGTGAATCTAACCTTGTCGTACCAAGCTCTTGGTGATTGGTTCAAGCCATAGATTGCTTTCCGAAGCCTTAGAACTTTTCTGGGAGGGAACTTAGAGTCAAGATCGGGAGGCGGGACCATGTATACCTCCTCATCAAGTTCACCTTGAAGGAAAGCATTCTTGACATATATCTGTCACAATTCCCAAGATAGATTAATAGCTAGGGAAAGAACAACCCTTACTGTGTGGAGCTTGGCAACCGGTGCAAATGTATCGGTGTAGTCAACGCCATAGGTTTGTGTGAATCCGAGAGCAACAAGTCGAGCTTTGTATCTCTCAATAGTTCCATCACTCTTGTATTTGATGGTAAACACCCACTTGGATGTCACGCCTTTCTTGCCTTTAGGTAAATCCGCGTCATCCCACGTTCGGTTTCTTTCCATAGCATGAATTTCATCTTCAACAGCAACCTTCCATTCCTTGATTTGCTTAGCCTCATCATAGCTTTGGGGAACCTGGTCCAACACAATTTTGCCAAGAAAAGCTTGAAAACCAGAAGGTAAAAGGTCAATCAAAAAAACTGTTTGAGGCGGTTGGGCCACGGCTTTAGCATTGTAATAGACCTCGTGTTTCGAATCCGTGTGCTTCTCCAGAGAGGTTGAGTACCGGTTGTTGGTTTTACTATTGGAGCAATCGGGTCAGGTCCGAGAGACGGATCTGTCATAATATGATCATTTGGTGAGTCTTGCGGACCCGGAATATGAATAGAACCGTGGTCTTGGGTGCAAGGCTGTTGATCCGTAAGGATTGGTGCACTCGGGGCACTTAGATCCCGGAGAGAAGTAGGTTGGGTGCTTGGAGCCCGAGGAGAAGGTTAGGGGGCGTTTGTAGCCCCGGAAGGTTCAGTCGTGGGGTCTTGAGTCCGAGGAGTACTTTGGGAGTTTGGAGCCGAGGATGAGTCTGCTACGCCTAGGTGGTGAAGGAGGAACCATAAACTGGCAGACCTATCCATTACTGGTTCTGACAAATCATGGAGATCCTCCCAATTCCTTTCTCCATAGAATCCATGATCCTCAATGAATTTTACATACCGAGAAACAAGAATCCTCCTAGAAACTGGATCATAACATTTGTATCCTTTTTGGGTGAATGAGTAACCTAGGAACATGCACTTCTTGCTCTTGGCTTCAAGTTTGTTCTTAATCTCTCTGGGCACTACGACAAAATATACACAACCAAAGACACGTAAGTGATTCAATGGAGGTTAGGTTTTGTTGAATACCTTGTATGGAGACACATCTTGGAGAATTTTTGTTGGTGTCCGGTTAATGAGATAACATGTTGTCATGACTGCATCCCCCCCCCCCCAAAACTTTTAGGGACATTTATATGAAACATAATGGATCTTGTAACTTCCATCAAGTGACGGTTTTTCCTCTCCGCAACCCCGTTTTGCTGTGGGTTATAAGGGCAACGTGTTTGGTGTAAAATCACTTGTTTAGTTAGATGCTCTTGGAAGGTTTTACTCATGTATTCGCCTCCATTATCTGTCCTAAGTACCTTCAATTTTGAGTTAAAGTGATTAGTTACATATGCCTCAAAATTTTTAAAGGCATCAAAGACTCTATCTTTTGATGGCATAAGGGTTATCCATGTATATTTTGACTTTTCATCTATGAATGTGACAAAGTATTTATGATGATCTCTAAAGGCACAAGGAGAAGTCCAAACATCCGAATGCACAAGATCAAAACAATTTTCATAGATAGTAGAAGATAATGGATAAATCGATTTACAATGTTTTCCTAAAATGCAAGCTTAACAATCAATATTGTCAAACGAATGATTATGCAACAGAAGTTTCATAGCACGAAAATGAGGATGACCAACTCTAGCATGCCAAACATGATTACTAAGGCTTCCAACAGCCGAATTAGACACAACCGAACTAGTGCGACTATTCCAAGATAAGAACTTAGGATCTTCAATAATATAAAGTCCGATTTGCACTTTCCCTTGTCCAAGCAAGCGTCCGGTATCAATAACCTGAAATTTCACATCGTTAGGTCTGAAGATAGCATAACAATTTAAGTCCAAAACAGCCCTCCTAACTGATAACAGATTCGAGGTAAACACCGGTAAGGAGAAGGCCCTAGATTTCTTATCAAATAGATCTAGATTCCCTACTCCACTAACCGATATCCTATTTCTATTTGCTATCACAACACTTCCCACAGCTGGTTCTATGTTACTAACTAACCCCTTATCACTAATCATATGATGAGAGGCTCCATAGTCAATAACCAAAGGTTTAAAGAGAGTTCGAGAGTAATAGCAGATACCAGAATCCTTTAAGGATTTAAGAGAGTTGATTAGGGATTCAAGGTTGGATCTCTTTATGTCTCCATTGAACGAAGATGAGGCTGTGGTCAAGTGCTCTTGATCCTTGGATGGGGCCGAAGGCGAGCCAAGCATATGCCCATGATCCGCCGAGATTTCGTGAGACAAGTTAGCCTTGGGATCCTTGAACCTTGATGGCTTGAGGTGTGGATAAAGCACTCAACATTTCTCCTTGGAGTGGCCTTTCTTTTTGCAGTAGTCGCAAACGGGCTTTTTCCTCTCCTCAAACTTCCCTTGGGCCTTATTTGCGGTAACGAGACCCAAGCTTCCTTTTCCTTCAAACAACTCAATGGATCCTTGCTCTTTTTGGATTTGGGAACACACATCTTCAGGACTAGGAAGGGATTTGGAGCTTGCGGCTGACCTAAGGATGTGCTTTACAAGGTCCTTGTAATCCGGATTAAGATTCATCAAGAGGCTGAAGACCTTATCCTCTTCGTTCCTTTCCCTAATTACCTTCGGATTCACGGAGAATGGCCTTAACATGTCAAGTTCTGCCCACAAATATCTAAAGTTCCCAAAATATTCGCTGAACTCTATTTCCTCTTGAGAGAGGTTGGTTAGAGTCTTCTTCACTTCAAAAACCCTTGTGAGATTTGAGACATTCCCATATACCTTCTTTAAGGTGTCCCACAACTCCTTAGCCGTCTCACAATTAGAGTAAGCCTCAAGGATTGGCGGATCTAGAGAGCTTTGGATGATAGACTTGACAGCTTGGTCCATTTAAAATCATTCATCATCCTCATCAAGAAGATCATCCTCGTCCACGTCACTATACAGAGATTTCCTTGGAGGTCTTTCCCTTACGACGTGGCTCCAAAAACCCCTTCTTGTGCAAAGCGTGGTCTTCAATGTTCGAGCCCAAAGTAGATAATTGACAGCCTTGAGTGTCACAGAGACCATAGGAGACTTAGCTTGGGTGAAATCCATTGCTTATACGAACAAAACTTTTTCACACCTTATCCCTGAGAATCAAAAGACAAGTAAGCTTGAAACTTGAGGAAAGATCGTACCTTTGTAGAGAAGACTTGGAAATCTTTTCCTCTGTTTTTGGAGTTCTTGCTTTGCAAAAAGTCGAACAAGATAAGAGAAACCTGAGAAGATTAAGAGATTAAAGAAGAAGAGAATGGCCGAGAATCATTGCTCTGATACCATGTTAGAATTAACAACAAATATTAACTATACTTGCAGAAAATAAAGAGAGAATTAAGGGAGAATATTAGAGAAGACTCTTCTCTTCTTCTTACTTATTCAAACATCTTACAATGAGTGTTTATATAGAAGGAGATACAAGAGAGAAAAGGCAAAGTAGAAAAAGGAAAAAAAAAGGAAAAATAGAATTGGAATCATATCTTGGAACAATCTATTTTTTCCTTTTTTCCAAACGACTATGTTGCCCTAAAACCCTTTTTCCTTTGCTTCTAGAATAAGCGTTTTCTAGGGTAAATGGACTTGGCTAATACAACAAGACTAATTTCTATCGGCATCGACGCCGAAGAATCTCGGCCATGGCGATGAGAGGTGTTGATTTCAAGTGGGGAGCTATCGTGGATGCAAAATTCGACAACTTACAACTCGAAATTGCTATTCTTTATGGAGGATTTCTTCTCCCTATTCGTCTCTTCATTGTTCTTCTCTGGTACATATTCCTAAAATCTTATATGTCTTATCTTTTCAACTTGATTCATTTTTTTCTTCTGGGTTCGTAGATCATTACTTATTGAAACAAGAAGGGACATGCATAATAGACACTTGACAATTCTGGAAGTGATGCTTACAATAAAACCAAGAAGATCTTTGTTGGAGGCTTACCACCTACTTTGACATATGAAGAGTTTCGTCAGTATTTTGAAGTTTATGGTCATGTGACTGATTTTGCAATCATGTATGATCAGACTACTAAAATGGAGGTCCCTTTGGGGAAGAACCAAAGAAATCGATAAATCAGTGATTTGGGATTTGCTGTAGAACGGTTGAGGGACTCAGGTTTTGCTTAGACAAATGATACTACTTCTGTTACTATGTCTGAGGAGGAAGTTGTTGACTCATATTTAAGAATGGCTGGATTGCTTGGACGGTCAAAGGTAATTGTTTGCCACAAATTTTATGGTTATTGTTCCTCTTAGTTTCGCTTGGTGTTGTATATTTTTTGGAATTTTAGAAGTGTCTATAAGTGTCTTGCAAGCAGCATTTATGCTAAATTATTAAGTTGAGATGGTTCCATTGAAAGGATGTCGGTTTGATTTGCAGTTCCGCCTAAGGAGCGTTTTGCAACTCAGTTGCAACAATTGCAGGAAATGGGTTTCTACGATAGAGCAGAGAACATAAGGGCTTTGCTTGCAACCAATGTTAATGTTAATGCTGCTGTTGAACGACTCTTGGGAAGTATTGGCCAGTAGCACATAGATAATTATGTGATATGATAATACACAGAGGAATGATTCAAACAAAATTAGAAGAATCATTATCTCCTTATTTTGTAAGCAAGTATTTATATTAATCATTATCTCAACAATCTATAAATAAAACCCGAATAATTATCAAATACATATCTTTGCTCAACCATATCTTAGAATATATCTACCAGAGGTAACAAAAATACTGCCCTTTAGATTGAAAATTTTGGATTGAGAATCTGGCGACTACAATCACATGTCAATTTGGAATTCAATCCTGATATTGTTAGGTTGTTGAGCCATTATGGGCTATGGTTTTCGGGGCTTCATTGGAGGATGCTAGACATCTTGCTCAATGTTATGACAGAATGCGCCAAGAATTGTAAAGATTGTAATTATTCTTACACACTTAACATCAAGTTTGAACGTTTACATATAGAAACCTTAGAACAAGAAATTACAGATTTCTTTTTTATTTCTTTACGCTTCTGTTTTACATACTTATGTTATCTTTGTAAGCTTTGAAATCTACTATGATATTTATAATTTATTTAACCCACGCAAACGCGTGGGTAGCATCCTAGTTGTTAGATAATATGCACGTTATTTGTAGGTTATGAAGCAAGGAATATTTGTAAAGGAAATTCGTCAGATAGGAAATGGATGAGTAGTGAGTACAATCAAAATATCGACAATGTTGCTGTCTTCTTATTGGGTCCATGTTTTTGCTGGTACTCGATTTCAAATGCATGCACACGGTCCAATGTTGATATATACACCTATCAATTTTCAATTGAATTATCAAGGAGGTGTGTATCGTCCGTGCTGTCCAGGATCCACCTCAGAAACCTGTTGGCATCAGTGTGATGGTGTTACATCAATTTACAGTGAAACTTTTTGAAGGCTATATGAATTTTGATATAAGATAATGTAATAATGTGGATATGTATGTATGAGTTAGGGTAAAGTCCAATAAGAAGAGTGTTCACAAGTGAGAAAAGAGCCAAGGATAGGAAGGTGCAGAGGTATAGGGAGCACATGAGATGAGGGAGTGGGCCGAGAGAATAATTAGAAGCAAATAATTGACAGAGAAAAAGAAGAAGAGACTGACAAACAAGAAGCCGACATTTTTAGACATCAGGTACTGTTTTCTTTATATTCATTACATAAGTACACTAGCCAAGTCATTCACTCTTTGACATATATCATCTGTTGCGGTGTGATAAATTAGGTAATCATGGAAAATGAAAAATATACAAATTACATCAGTTACGGGAAAGAAAGTTAAACTTGCCGAGTTCTTGTGGTTAATTTTATGCCTCAGATTCAGACATCAAGAATTCAACTTAAACTTATAAAAAATAGAGGTTAAAAATACTGGAATTTTAGGAATCAGTTTGGACTATAAATTAAATATCATCCATCTAATTGTTAAAAAAATATTTAAACTTTTTTAGACAGAATTGGAAGTTGAAAGATTTTATTGTATGGATGACAAACGATTGAAAGAAGAGCTTTCTTCGGGACGAGGAAAAGACGATGGCGGCGACAGAGTCAACTCGTCTTCTTCCTTCTTGTTTGTTTTTCGTTCCTATGATCTCTCTGACTCTGATTTACATCAACGACGTCCCAACAATATGATTTTGTTCGGAAAGGTTTGCGGTTAGTGGACGTTGTACGGTGGTGAATGTATGAATCTGATCGTACATATGGATGGAGTAACGTTCATGTGTTTTGGAGTTTGGTTTCGTCTTCTCGTTATCATATATGGGTTTATCATCTTCTCCTCTCTTTGATGGAGTAATCTTCTCTTTCTATTAGAGTAATCTTCTCCTTTATTTCTATAATCTTCTCATTCTATTGGAGTAATCAAGTTGACTTATAGATTAGTTTATAGTTACTAGATCTGCTTTGTTTTTAATGCTTTAGGGTATTTTTGTCTAGTGATTATATTTGTTTTTGGCTTCGATTATGTTTAGATCTGATACGTCCCTTCTGGGTGTCAGGATCGAATATGAAGTTGAGAAGTTGGAGAGAGTCGACTGAGTGTAGTTTCACAGAGGACAAGAACTGCACTCGAGCAGGTTTGGTCGAGTGTAGGACTCGAATGTATTTGGAATTCGACGAAAAATTAGGAACATAAATTTGAGAAGCTGATGCGTTTGCTGATCAATTTTCAGCTCAATTTGATGAGCGAGTAAAGAGATACGAGTACGAAGATAGGATGGCACTGATGGTGATTTCTGGGAACTGGGTGGATTGAATAGTTTTAGTTCAAGAAATCTGAGCTTCTCTGATCTGCTGAGTTCTTTACTTGATGGATTTTTGAACCAAAATGATAAACGAGTTGAATTTCCCAACTATTGACCTATCTAGAAAGAGTTTTTGAGATAAAAGATAGATGAAAGACAAAGAGTGTTCTTACAAGCCCTTATATAGATAGGGTTTTAGGGAAACTAGAAAAAAAGATAAATGAGTTCAATGATTGACATGGGCTGAAGTCTAGCTTCTTCTAGTAATGTATTCTCTTATCCAATTATAATCCATAAGCCTCGTTAATACTTTACTTAAAAACTCATAGAGACAAAACCAAATGAAGGAAAAAAGTACTAATGGATCACAAACCCATTTATAGTACTTCATAGACTTGAATCGAAACCAAGCACTATGGACAACAAGATCTTCTCTGTGATTCTACTTGAGTGTTCCAACAACCATTTGGTTAAGTTTCTTGGTCTTGGCTTATGTTATTGCTCTGGTTGGCATCCCCAATGCCTTTGCTACTCCTTGCTCATCCTCAAGTTCCTCTTTATGGTCAAGTTCTTCCTCTAAATCTTCGGTGCTGCTCAGGTTCATATCAAGATCTATGGTTAATACGTTTGTTTATTCGTTTCCAAATTTAGTCTAGGTCTCATCTCCATGTTACAGTTTTAGTTCAGGTGGTGTTTTGCTTGTTATTTTGTTTTGGTGATTAGTGATCCTTGCTTAAAGGATCCCATCCCGTCTAGTTACCGCTTAGGTATGGTGCAGTTTTACATATCATAAAATCAAGTTGCCTTATAAGTTGGATATGCCTTTGATGGTTAGTTATAGCTTCTTCCCTAAGCTCACTTTAATTGTCTTTTTAGTCGTTGGTTTTTGTATTCAGAGCTTCGGTATGTTAGACAATCGGCCATAAACACCTCATTTTAATTAATTTATTTTTACATGTGTTTGCTGGAAGTCCTAGCAATTAGATGAAATTGATTGAGTGATGCCAACCCCTTTTATCCATATTAGTCAAATAACATATGAACAAGGTCTTTGAGTTCATATGTAATATTGTAACTTTTTGTAAAATTTTGGCTCTGATCGGTAAATTTTCATAATTGCATAATGGCAGAAATAAAATGAAGTTGCAGAACTAAAACTTGTAAAATAACAAATTGCAAAATGCACTTTTGTAGAATCAGATAGTGGCTTCAATTGGTAATTACACAATCGGTTAATGGTGTAATCTAATGCGATTATGCCAAACTTTTGCCAATTACCATGACATACATAATGATTTTTTCTAATGCGATTCTACAAGTTTGTTTTCCTAAAAATTTATAAAAGAATATTTCATTATGCAAAAAAGCAAGTTTCTGTTGCTTATTTACCTAAACAATAAAAAAAAGATAAAATAGTGTTTACCTATTTTTAAAATTGTTTGATAGATTTTTTTTAAATAAGTAATGTATGTTTTCCTAACTTTAGTTAATTGCATATAGGAATTCAAACAATATTTAACATATAATTAGTATACACCCAATTAATAGTTAATTTAACTATTTTTATAATATTTCTTATAGTATTTAGAAAATATTTTCAAGTATTATATATATATATATATTAAATTATTAGTTTCTTAGGTATAAAAATATATTTATAGTATATTGAAAATCTATTTAATAAATCAATAATTATATAATAATAATTAATATCTTATCCAATCATCATTTTATTTTGCAATATTTATTATGCAAGTTTTTGTTATAGAACTTTTTTTCTGCAACTTTATTTACTTATGCCATTATACAATCATGCGAAGTTACCAATTAGACCCAATGCTTAGATAATTTTTGCTAAATGACAAAACATATTTTAATATTATTAATATACAACTATTAATTTTTTTAGTAAGTGTTTTAGTGTATTATAGATTTAAGAAACTAATAATTATATGAAAATTGTATACATAATATTGAAAATATATTTAATAAATATTATAAAACATTATAATATACTTATTGCTTTTTTATTATTGTTAATTTAATCAATTGCATGTCAAATTTATTATATTCTTTTAGTAAATTATAGAATTATAGGTATAGGTAAATATATTATATATGTTGGTTATTAAGCAAAGACTTTTGTAAAAGCTTAAAAACATTAAGAGTTTAAAAAACTAAACAAAATGTAAACCGTTGAGTCGTGATTCTCTCGATTTCCGGTGAGTCGTACGAGGCAATTTCCCGGCGGTGGAGATGATTTTCTGTTGCGGTATCCTGGCGGTTTTTCTGACGACGATTCGGTGCGGAGTTCGGTAGCTTTTGACTGGATATCTGAAGTGTTCGGTTTCATTCAAAGAAGCGAAGGGAGTCTCTCTCGGGATTTGGGGGAGGGGGGGGGGAATCAGAGATACCTTAGGTGATGTGACGGGGGTCTCTCGGCGGCCTGTCTCTCCCTTTCCTCCATATGGCAATCTCGTTTCTGCTATTACGATAAGTCTTTCTTTTCCTCTATTCATTTTCTTTTTAGATCTGAGAGTTGGGATTTGGTATATTTGTGTGGGTAGTCGATCTTTGAGAATGTATCTCATTCGATGGTTAGGCTCTGGGTTAGATTTACTCTTATATTCGAGTATCGGGGGGTGGAGGAGGTGTATAAGATTGAACACCATACCCTTCTAAACATTAATTTCTTGAACTACCCTTATGTACTCAGAGGAAGATTTTTTAGATGACTTGGCATTCAGAGCAGTTGTGGCCAATGTTCAAACAATGTCTGCAGATGATAGGGGGAAAATAAATACACAGTTTTCACAAACCTTACAAAAGTGTCGGGTAGCAAGACAAGTAAAACCTCCAGCAGGTCCTAGTAAGCTGTCTTCGAAGACTAATACCCCAATTAGAGGGGTCAGTTTTAAGAAAGCATTGGCGATGAAAGTATTGTCTCCAAGGAAAACCCCGAAGAAGAAGAAGAAGTTAGCTAAAGAGGGTACCTTGAATGACAAGGAAAAAAGTCCTATGAAATTTTAGAATTTTGTTTTTTAATGATTAATGTACTTTGTTGGAATTGCCAAGGGATTGGCAATAGAATTACAATTGGTTATTTGAGAGATATTTGGAAACAATATAAACTAGAATTTTTATTTCTGTCTGAAACTAAAAATAATTTTCTATTTATGAAAAGATTGCAGTGTCATTTTGGCTATAGTCTTATAACTATGGTAGAATCAAATGGGACGAGTGGTGGATTAGCATTATTTTACAAGGATCATATGGATGTAACAGTAAATCATAAAGATACAAATATGATTGATATTACTACAGAATTGAGAGGTCGAAAAGCCTTTATAACGTTTATATATGGTGAACTGGTACGGCGAAGAAGGGACCAAGTGTGGGATCGGTTATCTAGGATCGGGATGCATCGATCAGAACCGTGGTTACTAACGGGAGATTTTAATGAACTTACGGGGAATCATGAAAAGCAAGAAGGATCTTTAAGACAAGTCTCACATTTTGTAACTTTTAACCAGATGATGTTGGATTGTGGTCTGATTGATTTTCCGAGATTAGGGAATTTGTGGTCTTGGCAGGGTGTCCAGCAGAATGGCGTAGTTTGCTATATCCTCGATCAATCTTATGGAAATGAATAATGGCACGAGTTATTTCCAAAATCAGTACTTGAATACCTTGATATGGTAGGGTCGGATCATCGACCGATTTTAGGACGGTTTTCGGAGAGTACTTTTTCCAAGAGGAGGTAGTTTATTTTTGACAAATTTTGGGTTGGAAAGTCTGGTTATCATGATCTTATTAGGAGAGTATGGGCCAGTCGTCAACATAGGAATAATGTTACGCTTTATGATAAGCTGAAGGTTTGTCGCCGGGAAATTTCAAATTGGTGGCATCAAACTATTTTGCCGGGACAACACATGATTAATGATTTGGTAGGGGAGTTGGAGGGTCTCAAAAACAGTGGGACACCAGGTTCTGAAATAATTTTACAAGTTAATTTAGACCTTACGTGCATACGGTGAAGAGGAGGTGTATTGGAAACAAAAATGTCGAAATAAGTGGTTGAGGGAAGGGGATGAAAATAAAAAATTCTTTCATGCCCAGACGAAGCAGCGTCGATCCCGCAATAGGATAAGTGGTCTTTACTCGAGGGAGGATGTTTGGGTAACACGAGAGGAAGATATCCTCAAGGAAGCATCAAATTATTTTTCACGCCTTTTTTCCAGTAATGGAGATTCTACTTTGGTCTTGGATGAGTTGGAGTCCAAAATTAGTGAAGTGGATAATTGGATTATGATGCGGCGAGTCTCTAATGAAGAAATTAGAGAGGCTCTGTTCTCGATGGATCTCGCGAAAGCCCCCGGGCCAGATGGGATGACAGCTTTGTTTTTCTAAGAGGGATGGGATATCGTACAGGACGATCTGGTTAATTTGGTGAATAATTTTATCTCTCGAGGCTTTTTCGAGGCAAGTTTGAATAAAACAAATATCTATCTTATTCAGAAAATTGCTCAGCCTACGAGGATGGCAGAATTTAGACCAATTAGCTTATGTAATGTGGCATATAAGTTAATTTCAAAAGTTATGTGTTTACGAATACGTAGGGTGCTTCCTAAGTTGGTGTGGGATACGCAGTCAGATTTTGTAGCTTGGAGAAATATCTCAGATAATATATTGATAGCTCATGAGCTGTTTCATGCTCTTCGGACAAATCTTTTAGTCAAAGGCAAATATGTAGCCATTAAGACTGATATGAGTAAAACTTATGATCGGGTCGAATTGAAATTTTTTAGGATTTTATTGCAAAAATTAGGATTATGTAAAGCCTGGATAACTTGTATAATGTTTTGTATCACGAGTGTGGAATATTCAGTATTGGTCAATGGAGTTCCGGGAGGCTGTAGTAGACCTAAGCGAGGGCTAAGACAGGGTGATGCTATTTCACCATATATCTTTATATTGTGTACAAATGTGTTAATCTCGAAGTTACGGGTTGTAGAACAGTGAGAACTACTGACGGGTATTTCGATCGCTCGAACCAGCCCGTCTATGACACACTTGCTATTTGCTGATGATAGTCTTTTTTTCTGCAAAGCATTTAAAGAAGAGATGCATCAAATTTTGAAGATTCTTAGTAAGTATGAGCAGATCTCTAGTCCGCAGATTAATTTCCTGAAGTCATTAATTGAGTTTGGTAAAGGAATATCAGTCGCGGACAGACTGGTTTTGCATCAAGCATTAGGGATTCATAATGTGGTGGAATGGGTTCGTACTTAGGGTTACCTGAGAATATTGGAGGAGCAAAAACTCGCGTTTTTGCGTTAGTGAGAGAGAAACTGAGAGACCGAGTTAATAGATGGTCTTCAAAATTCTTGTCGAAAGCCGGGAAGGAGATTCTAATTAAGTCAGTGTTAACAGCTCTGCCTACATATGTGATGTCTTGTTATAGACTTCCTAAGTCGACTGTGCATCAGTTGAATTCTGCTATAGCGGATTTTTGGTGGTCCAACTCTGGTACCTCGAAGGGGATACATTGGTTACAATGGAAGATGGTATGTAGACCAAAATTGGAAGGTGGTTTAGGGTTTTGAGTTTTTGAGGATTTTAATTCCGCTTTATTAGCTAAACAGTTATGGCGACTTATGGAAGCCCCGGAGTCGTTGTTGTCCCGGGTTTTGAAAGGGCGGTATTTTAAGGATATATGTCCGTTGATGGCGAGTGAGAGGGTTAATTCGTCTTATGGTTGACGGAGTATTTTATCGGCCATATCATTAGTTATGAAGGAGGCTATTAGGAAAGTTGGGGATGGTTCGACAATCAGAGTATGGGAGGATCCGTGGATCCTATATGACATACCTCGTCCGGCATTACAAGTGTCTTTGCCTATGTTTCTTGACGTGACAGTAGATCAGTTTATTGATCATCAAACGGGATCATGGAAGGAAATATTGGTCCATCAATATTTCATCTCATTGGATGCCCAGATAATATTGGGGATTCCGATACCACGGCGACAACGTCCAGATTATTGGGGTTGGCATTTTACTCCCACGGGTCGGTATTCCGTAAAGTACGGGTATCTCATCCAGGATAATTTTTCGAATCTTCAGAGGAGTTATTTGGGTCAACCTTTGAGGCATTATATGCGAAGGTTTGGAAGGTTAATGCGCTGAATAAGATTAGGCACTTTTTTTGGCAGATATTGTCCGGAAATGTGGCCGTAAATCAAAATCTGATGAAGCGGGGGTTTCCCTGTATTCCAGATTGTCTTAGGTGTGGAGTTGAGGCAGAGTCTATTACTCATGTGCTTTTCCACTGCCCCTCGGCTTTATAGACATGGACTCTATCAGACATCCCATATGCGATACAGCCGTTTCAAGGGGATTCTATTTGGTATAATCTGGATTACTTATTTTGGCGCTTACCAGAGGAGGAGACTATTCATATTTTCCTTGGTTGATTTGGAATATTTGGAAGGCAAGGAAAGAGTTCTATTTTTCAAATACTGTTATTGACTCGCGCGGTATTATAATGCGGTCGAATGCGGAATATGCGGAATGGACAGAGGCACGGGAGACAACAGTTATTACACGGTCTCGATAGTTGAGCTTCTCCGGGACACACAAATCTTCGCGGATTTTCCCATCTACAACCAACTCAGGGTTCACGAGTTACAAATGTTTCGTGGACGCATCTTGGAAGACGACAGACCTACATACAAGGCTAGGATAGTACGGTTTTCCATATTCAGTAGAGGGTACTTGCGCGGGAGCTCGATGTGTCAATCGAAGCTTGTCAGCTCTGCATGCAGAGGTAGAAGCTGTTTTGTAGGCCATGGATTCACTAGTTGCAAACCAAGCTTTTGGAAGTGGAGGTGTCGATAGATTGTGAAGCTATGGTGGAGGTTTTCTCGAAGCCGGGGGATTGGCCAGCTTTCCTCCCATATCAGGAAGACTTTGTACGGTTACGTGATTTGTTCTCCTCCTTCTTGCTCACAGTGATTCCTCGCAATCTCAATTATAAGGTTGATGCTCTCGCCAGGTTTGTAAGGTAGACAGACTATAGTTGATTGTAAGAACATTTGGTTGTGCACCTTAGCAACTTTTATAATATTGTCGTTTGACAAAAAAAAATGTAAATGTTTTTATTATTATTTTCTTATTTTAGTCAAAAAAACAACAAAATAAGTTTATTTGTTTAATGACATTTTTCTTTAAAAAATTTTAGATAAAAAATAATTTGCAGAATTGTATTACATTAGGTCGTTATACACACATTATGCTAATTGACAAAATTTAAGCATAATTGTAAGACCAAGCCATTAGGTAATTATGCAATTGCCAATTGAAATTTTTATCAAGACATCGTTTCAAGGCGGAAAAAAAAACTAATGACAAGTTTTCAATATGTGAAAGTTATACTATCTCTATTATGAATCTCTGTTTCATAATAGATGTTTAAGTTTTTACACATAAATTAAAAAATTATTTAATTATTAATTTTTCTAACTAAAATAATATTTTCTAATATGTTTAATAATCTTTTAACCAATTAGAAATAAATCTGTAAAATTCTTTTGATCAAAATATATGAAAATGTAATTAGTTTTACATTAAAAGTTAAAAACATTAAATAATTCGATACAAAAAAAATTCTATAAAACAAGAAATCAAGTATCATCAAACGTCGTACTGCAATTGCTAGTTCATTACCGCATGTTGGTCTTACGATAAATAAATAAGCTAATCTCGATGATTATATAAATTTGTTACTAACAAATATTTAATGGCTG
>JAKUCM010006241.1:0-14721 GCA_023374145.1 Lepidium sativum
GAGAGAGAGAGAGACTCGATTTGTAGATATTATTTACAAAAATATAATAATTTTGAATCAACCAAATAAAATTTAGATAAAAATTGGGATAATTTAGATAGGATATGGACCGGTCCTGATATTAGAGAGGCAATGAAGAAAAAATAGGCCTATTTTTCGTATTAAAAATATAACTATTATCTTTTTATAAGAAAATTAATTCATATAAGATATTTTTTTCAGGATCCAAAGCCATTGTTTCATTAGTCTATGCTCGAGTTTGGGTATGGATAAGCTGAGCCGAAAGACACAGGTTTGGTAAGTGAGCGATCAATAAAAAAACTCGTGTGATAACAGGCTACCGAATTTCCCCCTCAATTATTGTCGATTATGATTTATCACTGATAAGACAAGTATGGGCTCTTAGATTCGATAAAAAGAAAGATTAATGTGGGCTCATACTCTTTAAGCCCAGCCCGTAGCAGTCTGAATAACTGCAACTATATATTATGAAAGGCAAAAATATAAACGGTATATACAATGCAAAATTTTCATTATTTATAGGAAAATGATGCTAATATGTTTCTAAGTGTTATAAATAACTACTTATATATTATATTTTTATAATATTATTGTTTGTGGGAAAGGTTAGTAAAAGAGAAGAAGAGGGAGACGTGAAGAGAGTAGAGAGAATTGTGATGTTCTCTTATATATTAAAAGTGAATTAGAAGACAAGACAAACAGTAAGGATACTCATTTGCAATGAAGAGACATGATAACGATTTTCCATATTGAAAGCGGAGTTTAATTACCTTAAACCCTAAGGAGACTCATCAATTAACTTAATTTATTTAGCTTTTAATCTAAATACAAACCCACCTAAATATTCTTCACTAAGAACACACATACAAATATTGTAAAATCAAAATACGTTCTTATATAATAAACAGAAAATGAAACATATGGAGAGTTTAAACATGCAATATATTTGTTATTACCTCAACAAATTACATGAAATACAATAAAAATATAATAGTCCACGCTTTAAATTTGGATAGCACCCTAATATATTATTATTCTAAATGGGTAATTATCCTTTTTTTGGTCAATGAAATTTTTATATAAATTGGGGAAACAAAACAATCAACTGTATCCGATCTCTCTAATAAACCTGGCGAGCGCGTCTGCCCTATGATTGAGAGTACGAAAAATTACTGAAAGAACAAAAGACGAAAAGAGAGAGAATAACCGGGAGAACTCTTTCTGGTAAGGACTAAAAACCGGCCACTCCCCTGGGCTCTCAAGAATTTCAACACCGTCTTGCAATCTGTCGATACTTCAACCTCAAAGACTTGGATCGCCAATAGTGATTCCATGGACCAGATGATTGCTTCAACCTCCACGTGAAGAGCCGATAAGATGCGATTGACACTCCGGACACCCAAGCAAACACCCTCTACTGAATCTGGAAAGCTGAACCAAATCTAATATCGTTCTAAGGTCCAAAGATTTCCAGGAAGCGTCCACGAAGCACTTGAACCCCGTGAAACCCGATGTAGATGTAGAAGGGAAAATCCAAGATGATTTTCGTGCATAGGTTTGATCCATGGGTCGATGCCGAGGAACGGTCAATTGTGACCGAGCCCCTACCCATTCCTCATATTCCTGCTTGGATAGAGCAATGAGTCTATAAGGGTATGTGACCCCATTTGAGAAACAATAATCATTTCTCGCCTTCCAGGTATTCCAAAGGAGCCAAGGAAAACACTTGTGTTCTTCGCTATCAGGTATCCTCCAAAAAAGATAATCCAAATTCTACCAGATTGATTCCCCTAGGAAAATATTTATTGCCGAAGGTATGCAAGATAACACCCACATTTGTATAGCAAACGGACAACCAAAAAGAACATGATTTCTTGTTTCACTCTCTGCTCCACATTTTGAACACCTAGTATCACAATTAATACTCCGACCTCGTAAGTTTTGATTTACTACAATGCTCCCCGATAATGCCTGCCACAAAAAATGGCGTATCTTGTTCGAGGCATTTAGTTGCCATATTTTATTATATAAAGCCTCAAAATTTGGTACAGTCTGGCCCACATGAAGCAGTGAAAATGATTCCTCAGTATGATACCCCGACTTTACAGTATAATGTCCTATATTGGTATAATGTCAACCCTAGTAATCTGGGCGATTATGCCGTGGAATTGGAATTCCTAATATTATTTGGGCATCCAAGGGATGAAAGTATTGGCAGACCAGTACCTCTTTCCACGACCCAGAAGTGTGATCAATAAACTGATCTATCATAAGATCTGGGAACAGATTAAAAGTATTATCCATGGATCTTCCCACACTCTTATTTTCTTCCCGTCCCCAATTTTCCTAATCGCTCCTCTAGAAACCAAAGCTAGCGCCGAAGATATACTTCGCCAGCCATAGGAAGGGATCATCGCCATATTAGCCGTTAACAGACAATAATCCTTATAATATCTCTCTCGCATAATTCGAGCAAAGAGTGACTCTGAGAAATCCAATAGTCGCCATAATTGTTTTGCTAAGACTACAAAATTAATATCCTCCAAAGCTCTGAACCCTAGTCCACCTTCAGACTTTGGCTTACATAATTTTTCCACTTTTGCCAATGAATACCTTTTGTAGTCCCTGAATTAGACCACCAGAAATCTGCAATGGCCGAATTTAATCTAAGAACCACCGTCTTTGGAAGACGATAACATGACATCACATATGTAGGAAGAGTTGTAAGGACCGATTTAATCAAAACCTCTTTTCCCGCTTTCGACAAAAATTTAGCGGACCAACTGTTAATCTGACCTTGTAGTCGTTCTCTTACATAAGCGAAACCTTCTTTTTCGCCCCACCAATGTTCTCAGGTAAACCTAAATAGGACCCAATCCTCCCACATTATTAATCCCGAGGGTTTGATGCAATTCCAACTTATCCACTTCTCGTATCGCATGTCCAAACTGAATCGATGACTTTGCAAAATTTATCTGCTCTCGAGATACATGTTCATAATATTTTAGTATCCGTAAAATTTGAAGCAACTCTTATTTGGATGCTTTACAAAAAAAGAGACTATCATCCGCAAATAACAAGTGAGAAACTGACGAACTATTCCGAGCAATGGAAATACCTGAAATCAGTCCCGGTTGTTCTGCAAAACGTAATTTTGAGATCAAAACTTCCGTGCATAGAATAAAAATATAAGATGATAAAGGATTATCCTGTCGGAGCCCTTTGCAAGGTTTGATATTACCCCAGCGGCCCTATTAATTAATACTGAGTATTCAATAGTTGTAATACAATATCAGATACATTGTATCCATGCTTCACAGAAGCCCAACATACGAAATATAATCTCAACAAAGTTCCATGATACTCTGTTGTAGGTTTTACTCATGTCTTTCTTTATCGCCACATATTTGCCCTCAATCAATTGGTTAGTACGAAGAGCATGAAACATCTCTTGGGCAATCAAAATATTATCCGAGATGTGTCACCCCGCCACAAACGCTGACTGCATTTCCCAGACTAATTTTGGTAACACCCGTTTCAAACGCAAGCACAAGACTTTTGCTATTATCTTGTAAGCACTATTACATAAGCTAATCGGCCTAAATTCCATCATTAGAGTTGGCCGAGAGTTTTTAGGGATAACACATATGTGTGTTTTATTCAACCAATTGTCAAAAGTACAATGAACAAGAAAATTATTGAGCTTCACAAGATCGCCTTACATTATTTCCCATGATTCTTGGAAAAATAAAGCCGTCATCCCATCAGGACCAGGAGCTTTGCTCAGATTCATCAAAAAGAGTGCTTGACGAATTTCCTCGGCAGTGACACTCTGCATCAACATCTGATTATCTATGTCATTAATTTTAGTCTCTAATTCTTCCAAACTTAATGTGGTGTCCCCAGTGTCTTACCTAGAAAAATAATTGGTTGCCTCCAGGAGTATATCAGCCTCGTTTGTAACCCAAACCCCATCACTCGAATGTAACCCAATTATCTAGATATGTGCTATCCTCTACTTAGTTTGGACATGGAAAATTTTTGTATCTTCATCCCCTTCCTGAAGCCATTTATTATGACTTTTCTGTTTCTAGTATGTATCTTCTTCAAAATATGTATGCTTTAGGTCCATATCAGCTTGTAATATACGTTCCAAGTTTGGAGTTCTGCAGCTCTTTAGATCCTCCACGGCTTGTTTTAAAACAGTAATTTTCTGTCTACCCGATAATATAGTATTAAACCGCCAATGTGAGATTTCACGTTGAAAATTCATTAATTTATCCATAAAGCTAACAGTTCATCTACTATGTAAACCCTTCCAGCTCTGATTAACAATGTCAATAAACCCAGGTTTACCAATCTAACGTCTATCAAAGATGAATTGACGTTTTGACTTAAATGTAGAATCGGAGAAACGCCCTAAAAGGGGTCTATGATCCGTCCGAATCATGTTTAAGTATTCAATCTCTGATTTTGGAAATAAATCATGTCATTCTTTATTTCCAAATGCTTTATCTAGAATACATCGGAATACACCATTATTTTGTACTCGTCGCCAAGACCATTGGTTACCGAGTTTCAGAAAATCAACCAATCCCCAGTAAAGAATCATCTGATTAAAAGTTACAAAGGAAGATAAATGTCGCAATGACACACCGTCCTTTTCATGATTACGAGAAAGTTCATTAAAATCACCCATGACTAACCAAGGGTCCCTTCTGCAAATGCCCATTCTTGTTAACCTCTCACAAACATAATCTCTATTATGTTGGACTGGTTCCCCATAAAGACAAGTAATATGCGTTTGTCTTCCTTTAACATCTAAAGTAATGTCTATCATATTTTTATCCTTATGGTTTATTTGAACATTTAAATTGTCCGGATAAAACAGTACCAAACCGCCACTCATACCAATTGGTTCGACCGTGGTAAGAAAACTATATCCCAAATGCATCTGAAATTTTCCAAAAAAAGAAAATTGTTTTTTTGTCTGAGAAAGAAATAAAAGATTCGGTTTGAATTTCTTCCAAACATCCCTCAAATACCCAATTTTAATTTTATTCCCAATACCTTGACAATTCAAACAAAGAATACTAAACATTAAAAAATTAAAACTTCATAGGACTCTTGTCCTTGTCCTTATTTATCCTCTCCTTTGTCGTTGCTTGCTTTGGAGTTTTCCTTGGGGACATTGGCTTTATAGCCATTGATTTCTTGAAGCTTACACCTCTGATTGGTGTATTTGCTCTAGAAGGCAGCTTACTTGGACCTGCTGGAGGTTTCACTTTCCGAGCTATACTACATTTTTGCAAAGTTTGTGCAAACTCCTTATTAATCTTTGCACGATCTGCTTCCGAGATACTTTGTACATTGTTCACAGCTGCTTGGAGAGCTAAGTCATCCAAAAAGTCGTCCTTAGAGTAAGAGAAATTCTTGCCACCCTCTATTCCTTCATCCACATCATCTGTCGCTTCAGTAACCACAGTTACAGCCTTGGCAACGCTCGGTAAAGCAGGAATGACCGCCTCTTTCTGAGCAGCAACCTCTCCAACACCTACATTAGCCAGATTATCTTCTTGAAAAAGAGGTCTTCGTACCTTAAACGTATATTCAAACCAACAACCCAATTTTCCAGAATTAATCAAACTATATAAATACCTTTCAGCTATTCGAATAAAGGTCTGAAAGAGTACCATTTTAGTGGAGCCTCGTTTGGCACGTAAGTGAGGCAATACCCGGACATGGCCAATGTCGTTCTGTGCAACTTTGTGCTACCCGCTAGACGACCCAGCTAGCACAGCTCTTTTGTAAATTCTGTTACGATGAGCCACCCCTTTAATTTCTTTTTTCAATTGACATTGACTAACAGGAACCTGCTTTTTCTTGTAACACTTACTCACCTCATGTGTCATACGATGACAAAGTATACAAAAGCCCAGCAAGCGTTTATATTCAAACATTATCTTTGATTCTACTCCCTCTTCAAATTCTTGGACAGGAGAAAAAATTAGTGGCTTTGAACAAGGAATGTCAACCAAAACCATAAGTCTATTTATGTCAATAGTAATAACCGTTCCAATGGACTCAGCCACCAACTTGTAAACCTCTTCCACTCAATACTCGAAATACATGGTGATCTGAGTCCAAAGGCTTATGGAGCTCGGATATTCCACTCCAGCTATAGCTCTCCAGGGAGTGTATGCTACCATCCAACCATCAAAATTTATGGATCTGTTAGTTAGGACACGTCCGAGATCCTCTTCATCCTTAAAGTCGAACTGGATTATTCCATTTCCCAAATTAAGACAAGAACCCCGACTTACCAGATCCCAAAATTGTGGCATCCTGAATAATAAGGTGTCCACATTCTGACTTCGAGGATTGAGACACCTCCCCATCAAGACCTTAGACGATAATGTCGTGTTATCAATGCGAGGAATCTTTATCTTCAGACCCATAGGTGGGGAATCAGATCCTACCATTTTCTGTTTTGCCAGAAGTTGTATCAATTGCAACTCTAAATTCACTAAAAGCAACAAAACGGTCAGCCAAGTGCGAAAAGACTGTGGGAACGCCACAAAAGAAAATTTTGATTGCTGCAAACTGGTTCCTTTATTTTTCTTAAATAGAGAAGCCGATTTTTCAAGAAGCCCTACGGTGCCCTTAAAAATAATGATCAAACTAGATTTAGTGATTTTAAATTCAAAATCAATAGTAATCCTAACCTCCCCCAATTTATCATGCTAGTCCTCAATTGATAACAACTTAACCATCTAAGCATCATTTTCGGCAGAATGCCAAATCGTAGATAATGAAATACCAACACAAGACGCATGCAAATTTTAGGTTTTAAATGTTGAAACATAATCAATAATCTTCCACATATACTACTATAACGACTGCTTAATCCAATAGCATTGTGCAAACCTAGACTAAGCCACAATTTTCCATATAAGCGTATTAAACGGACAGCAAGTATTCCCTGAACACCTGGTTCGCCAGAATCACAGATGAAGCTCTGTATAATATATCCATCTCTCAACTTGATCGGAAAATCCGTGTGTCTTCTATGTGAGCACAAAGTTTCCTTGAAACTGTACAAACACCTATACTCTGCAATTAAATTTTGAAAGAATTGTGATAAGCTTGCGGTGGCCATGGATACAGTCACTAGGAGACATAGGTCGATCAGGTCAAAGAAGAATAAGATCAGTGTCTAAGAGGTCAAAGACTCCAGAGTAATCAGAGTCTCTGCTCACAGAAGAAACACTCTGAAGCATTAAGAGACTTTCACTATTCTTTCATTTATGCAATGTCGTTTAAGAATATTACATTGTCATTTTGAGAAATGTAGGTATTAATATGCCAAATACCTAGATCCAAAACATTAGACAATTCTATCATATCTCATCTCTTCTTCTCCGACGTAACGATAATCACTGTTCGATTATCTCTTCGCTTCTTTCTTTCGTCTGTCTTTTTCTTGTGTCGCTCTAACTCTGTCTTCTTCCTTCCTATAACAGATAGCTCATTTTAATCATTGGTATCAGAGCGGAAGATCAATGGCACCAACGAATGAACAAACCGATAGTTCCTTCAGTGTAGAGTCACAGCTCGAGATGATTAGGCAAAATCAAGAGGAAGATAGGAAGCTCTTGAGAGAGACCATAGCGATGCTCAGTTCTCGAATGGAGGCGATGGAGAATCGTCAGGTGGAGGACATTTATGCCTCTGCTTCCTGTGCTAAGAGAGGAGTTAAAGATCCAGGAAAGGCACCGATGGAGTATTCCCCGATTCCAGAAGACGACCTTGGCGACGGTCTTCTACCTCTTCCACGTTTATCAGTACCACATCATCGGGTTCAAGGGTCTTCATCGGTTAAGTGATTTGAAAACCAGAAGGTAAATTCCCCGGCCTCAATGGTGGATATTTGCACTCGTAAGTTGGAGCTGCCGATGTACGAAGGACAGGACGCTGATGAATGGGTTTATAGATGGAGAGGTGTTTGAAAATCACCAAGTAGTGGAAAGGGATAAACTGAGTGTCGTGTATCAATGTATGACTGGGAAGGTGATAAATTGGTTGAAAATGGCTCAAGATAGGGAAGATCTGAGCAGCTGGTCGGTGTTTAAGGAGCTCTTCCTAGCGAGGTACCACTTATGGGGGAACGGCTTTTTGGTTGTTGTACAAGTTGAAACAGAAGGGAACTGTGAATGAGTATAGAGAGGAATTTGAGGCCTTGTGTTCGGACTTACCTGAGATTCCGGATACTGCACTAGAGGAGATGTATTTAGGAGGTCTTAAAAAAGAAATCTGAGATCCAGTAGTGAGGTGCTGCCCCATCAATCTGAAACACATGTTCAAGTTGTCGAAGATTGTGGAAGATCAAGAAATTGAGTCCAACACCTGGAACTCGAAGGGTATTTATAGAAGTGTCACAATTCCTACTTTTGCTGCTACAAAACTGGGAGGTAACCAATACCCGAGACAGCCCATGGTAACTCCTTACCGATGGCAGGAGGAAGAAAGGAAAGAGGTAAGGAAGGCTGTTAATGAACCGATCAAGGGAAATAATCCTTGCAAATATTGTGGCGATAAGTGGTAGCCAGGACACCGTTGTCGCTCCAATCAGAGATATCGACTTCTGGAATTAGAGGAAGATAATGAGGACGAGCAAAGACTACAAGGGGGAAAATGAGTGCAGAGTAGTGGGTGAAAGGGCCGAGGAGGCTGAAGTTGAACATATTCTGCTGCTTACTCTCACAGGTATCTCGATGGAGAAGTCTTTGAGACTGCTGGCCACACTTGAAGGAAAGGAGGTGGTGGTCTTAGTAGACTCAGGAGCCACGTGTAACTTTATATCAGAAAGGCTAGTGAGGAGAGCGAAGCTGAAGGTTACCAACACTAACCCATCTTTTGTCTCGGTGGGAGATGGGAAGGTAATCCAAGGGAAAGGTAAACGTCAGGAAGTCAAGCTCACCTTACCTAGGATTGATATAGTGGAAGACTTCTTGTGTTTCAAACTTGGCACCACAGATTTGGTACTCGGTTATTCGTGGTTAGCCAAGCTAGGAGAGACGAAGGTGAATTGGGGACTGCATAGATTGGAGTTCAAGCAAGAAGGGGTTTGGAAGGTGGTTGTAGGAACGTCCAACTTGGTGAAGAAGCAAGTGTCTTTTAAATCCATTAAGAAGAATAAGGGAGCAGGAGATGCACATTTTCTGGTGGAAATTGTCGGAGCTCTTCGAAAATCAGAGTGTGAAAGGTGACGTGAGATACTCGCTGGTGATACGTAAGATATTGGAGAAGTATGGAGAGGTGTTCCAAGCTCTGACAGAGCTACCTTCTTCTCGCAACCGAGAACATGCTATCACACTCAAAGAAGGTATGGGGCCGGTTAATAGCCGACCTTATAGGTACTCATTCACCCAAAAGAACGAGATAGAGAGGTTGGTGGAAGAGATGTTGAGTTCGAGAATAATCAATCCCAATATTAACCCTTATTCTAGCCCGGTGTTATTGGTAAAGAAGAAGGATGGGGGCTGGAGGTTCTGTGTGGATTATAGAGCCTTAAACAAAGTAACGATAGTAGACCGCTACACGATTCCTATCATTGAGGAACTTTTGGATGAACTAAGTGGTGAAACAGTTTTCTCTAAGATAGACTTGAAGTTGGGTTATCACCAAATCAGGGTGAAGGAAGCCAATGTGCATAAGAGAGCTTTTAGAACACACGAAGGCCATTATGAGTTTGGAGTCATGCATTTCGGCTTTACCAACGCTCCAGCGACATTCCAAAGTGTCATGAATGAGGTTTTTCGCCCATATCTCAGAAAATTCGTACTTGTGTTTTTTGATGACATTTTAGTCTACAGTGTGGATATGAGATCTCATGAACAACATCTGGAAGTGGTTCTCGAAACACTGCAACAACACGGTTTTGTTGCTAACGCCAAGAAGTGTGACTTCGCGGTGCGAGAGATAGCCTATCTGGGACATACAATCTCAGGGCAGAGAGTGGCGGCAGATGAGGATAAGATTGTAGCGATAACAAAGTGGCCCACTCCCAAAACTATAACGGCTATGAGAAGATTCCTTGGGTTAACGGGTTATTATAGACGATTCATTAAAGGGTACGGGAGTATTGCACAGCCGTTTATATCACTCCTCAAGAAGAATAACTTTAAGTGGATTAAATCAGCTTAAGTCGCCTTTGAGTCCCTCAAAACTGCAATGACCCAATTACCAGTTTTGAAACTTCTTGATTTCAACACGCAGTTCGTGATTGAAACCAATGCATCGGGTACATGTATAAGCGCTGTATTGATGCAGGACCGCAGAGCAATAGCTTATATCAGCCAAGCTTTTTCAGAAAAAGGTAAGACGAAGTCTGTGTACGAGAGAGAACTATTGGCCATAGTATTTGCAGTCACGAAATGGAAGCATTACGTCATGGGTGGTCACTTCGTGATAAGAATGGACCAGAATAGCTTAAAACATCTTCTAGACCAGAGAAATGTCGGAGGGGATCAACAACGTTGGGCTGTAAAATTGTTGGGGCAGAACTACTCAATTGAGTATAAGCCTGGAGCTGAAAACCGAGTGGTCGATGCTCTGTCCCGGAAACAATTTGAGAGGCTAGAATAGCTACAGTTTGTGGCTCCACTATCCATAGACTTAGCTGAGTTGCAGAGACAGCAAGGGGAAGATGCAGAGTGCAGAGAAATGATGAGGAAACTGCACAATAAAGAAGAAATTCAACCCGAGTACCACCTCCGAGGAGACATATTACTGCACTCGAATAGGTTAGTAATCCCACAGGGATCTCCCTTCATTCCAAATATACTACAACAATTTCACTGCAATTTAATAGGAGGCCACGTTGGATTGTTAAAGACATATCACCGAATGAACAAAGAAGTTTATTGGAAGGGTATGAAAACCGCAATAGAGAAATTCATCAAGGAGTGTTCAACATGTCACACTTGCAAATACTCAACTCTCAAACCTGCAAGACTCCTCAATCCACTTCCTATACCGCAGCAAATATGGGCCGATGTAAGTCTGGATTTTATAGAAGGGTTGCCCACGTCAGGCGGATACAATTCGGTACTAGTGGTGGTCGATAGGTTGAGCAAATATGGCCACTTTATTCCTCTCAAACACCCTTACACCGCAAGTACTGTAGCCTCAGCCTTTGTAAACAATGTGGTGAAGTTGCACGGGTTTCCCGAGACAATAGTGTCGGACCGGGATAAGATTTATTTTAGCAGATTCTGGTCGGAGTTGTTTCAAGCCCACGGCACGGACCTGAGGGAAAGCGAAGTACCTATCATCCACAAACGGACAGGCAAACCGAGGTCTTAAACTGTTGTCTAGAATCATATTTGAGGTGTTTCGTTAATCACAAACCTCACAGCTGGGTGAAGTGGCTTCCTTGGGCAGAATAGTCTTATAATACATCCTTCCACACCACCCTTAAAAACCTCTCCGTTTTAGGCGGTGTATGGGCGAGAACCACCAAGATTGCTGCGGTTTGGAGATATTCCAACAAAGGATGATCAAGTAGAGCTGTTGATTAAGGAACGGGACGCTCTAGTGACGCAATTGAGAGCCAATATGGTTGCGGCTCAAAAACCGATAGCGCTTTCAGCAAACAAACATCGCAGGGATGTGAATTGGGATGTGAGAGATTTCGGTGTACGTCAAGTTGCGTCCATACCGACAGCAGTCGGTAGTTCATCGTGCAACGAGAAGCTATCTCCTCGTTATTTTGGACCTTACAAGATATTGCAGCGAGTGGGTCGAGTGGCGTGCAAACTACAACTACCCGAAGGGAGTCTGATTCACCATATATTCCCACGTCTCGCAACTCAAAGAGGCGGTACCAGCACAAAGTGGGACAGAACATTCCTCCGCAGTACAACCATGAGGAGAATGTTGACACAGAACCGGATAAGGTCCTGGAAATCAGAAAAGGAGGGAGTAAGAGCGGTCTCGAGGTCCTCATTAGCTGGTCAGGTGCTAGAGAAGGTGACCAACCTGAACTTCCACCAAGGTGAGTCCTTTGGGGGGAGGGGGGGGGGGGGGGGTTTGCGGTGGCCATAGATACAGTCACTAGGAGACATAGGTCGATCAGGGCAAAGAAGAATCAGATCAGTGGCTAAGAGGTCAAAGACTCCAGAGTAATCAGAGTCTCTGCTCACAGAAGAAACACTCTGAAGCATTAAGAGACTTTCAGTATCTTTCATTTATGCAATGTCGTTTAAGAATATTACATTGTCCTTTTGTGAAATGTAGGCATTAATATGCCAACTACCTAGATCGAAAACATTAGACAATTTTATTATCAAGTTAGCCGCAATTCTATCCTATCTCCTCTCTTCTTCTCCGACGTAACGATAATCATTGTTCGATTATATCTTCTCTTCTTTCTTCCGTCTGTCTCTTTCTTGTCTCGCTCTAACTCTGTTTTCTTCCTTCCTGTAACAGATAGCTCATTGTTATCAAATTGTTAATTATCCCTTGCATATAATATAGATTCCGTACAATGGAACCATACTATATACCAATCACAACCATACTTGCGTATTCACCAACGTTTCAAAAACCAGAAAGACATTCCTAAATTCAATACCATAACCTTGCAGACGGAAGACAGAATTACATAAACCCGCAATATAAATCTGTAAAGCCATCATGAATACTCTCTGTGATTTACATACAGCTTGGAGAAAGTCCAAACCCAACCCCAGCTTACCCAATAAAAAAACATAGAAGACAGCCCCATGTATGACCACAAAGGTACCATTTGCTCTACCAAAGTATGACCACAAAGAACATAACTGAGATACACCATGGATCTGTGTATCTGCACTCTGTCTCGGCCCCATAGATTCCATAGCCAGATCATCACAAAAATACCCACTGTGAAATTAATGTCCATCACAGAGAGTATGATCATTCCTCTGACCCCAAAATTGGTATATACCAATTGCCATTATTACTCCCTCCTCATTAGCACTGTCATTAACACTAACAGTAGTCCACACTAACGATTGAAACATATTGTTTGCTCACGAACAAACGAATCAATCATCCCAATACCAACATACACTCATCGAATGTACGACGAATACCATAGTTTATAAAATAAAGGATTTGAAGAAAGGGAACTTATTTGGGGGTTAAAGACACTCAACAATAAGGATATCCGCCCGATTAGAAGATAGATCTGCTACACCGCCACTTGTATGTTCTCAGATCCAGACCTCAAACTCCGATTTAAGACGCTCTGATGATCCGCCACCGCCTCCTTCTCCAACGCTCCGCTTCTTTCCAACCCTCTCGAACCCTAACCCCAATTTTTTTATCCTATTTCTCTATAATAATTAAATCTATTATGTACTTAATCATCAAAAAATCTATTTGGATAAAGTCTAAAACAAGATTAAAAAAGTACAGTAACGTAAAAGATGATTGGAAGGAGTTGTGAGTACTGTAAAAAGCAAAAAGATTTCGAAAGCATTAAAATTAGGTCAATCACAATTTAGGTTTTATTTTGGCTCTTATCGTTGTGAAAAGCAAAATTTTAAATATAGTAAATTTTTTGCCTGTAGAAAACCAAAAATCTACATCCGAAAATTATAAGCTTTACAAATTTTAAAATCAATTTATTATTAATACTAAGTCAATTTTTAGTACCCGTACCTTATGTAAAACAGTCCACCATTTTATAATAAGTAAACGTAGATCAATAAATCAGTCCATCTAATATTGTAAGAACGTAGATCAATTTCTTTTATCAATAGATTAATTTTTATAATGTCAAAAACTTAAGTCAAAGAATGCTCTTTTTGACAGATTAAAAATTGCCCACCATAATAGTTAGAAATTGGTCGAATAATGCTCTTTTTAACAGCTTTTTGACCAAAACGGAATAGTTCAAAATTGTTGATCACAAGTTCAATTGATCAAAATTTTTTTGACCAAAAAAAAAGTCTTATGACCAAAATAAGTGTTTTTTGACCAAATAAATGGTGAGAAGAGTTGACAAAGAAAAAAAAAAATGGTGAGAAGTAAGTTATAAATTTCTACCACAAAACTGTGATAAAAATAATAGTCAAATAATTGTCGATAAATTACAACCAATAGGAATGATCAAAAATATTGTGGTCAAATTTTTTTTTATCTGTCAGAAATATTTTTTGGTTAATAACTATTTTATCAAACATGGTCAAAAATATTTTTATCAATAGTCAAAACAAAATTTTGGTCAGAAAACATGGTGTTTTTTTATAGTGAGTTGACACATCCCGATGCTATGAATATGTTTTTAGAATATTATAGTGGAGTGCTTTCGTAAATAGATCAACTGCATTATCCGTTGAGCAAACTACTGAACTCTACATTTTGATTTTTTTGAGTTCTCGTGTGTCATAGAAAAATCTTAGGGGAATATGCTTTGTTTGCTTTTGATGTAACCCTCTTTAAGTTGTACGACACAAGCATCAATGTCTTCAGACAATTTTGTTGGCTATTTATTTATAATTATTCTACTTGCTTCTTGTATACGTTGAATAATAAATATGAGCCACACACAATCTCTACATGCTTCGTGAAATGCAATTGTTTCTGTGTGATTTGAGGAAGTAGCGACTAAAATCTGCTTTTGGGAACGCCAAGAAACTACAGTGCTTC
>JAKUCM010006242.1:0-25130 GCA_023374145.1 Lepidium sativum
AAGTAATACATATGGACATACATTTAATTTGTATTAGGCTAATTAATTTTTAAGTAGACTAAACTTATATTTGATAGCTGTCAACAAAATTTTATGAGAGGGTTCAATTATCAAAAAAGTTAACATATACAAATATACGGTAAAAACTTTATGGGGGTCATATGACACCCCCTCCCTCCTTAATGCCTCCGCCCCTGCTGACATGCACAACTCCTGCAATAGAGGACATGAGCACAATGCTTCCTGAGCCAGAGGCGTTTAACAGAGGGTGCATGAGCTGCGAGAGATGGAAAGCTGACTCGACATTTTAACCATTAGAAACGAATATTCTTCTGCTGTATACTCGGTAGTCGGCTTCATTATAAACGTTCCTGCGTTGTTTACCTATATATGTATCGACCCACAATCAAAAACATTACACCACATGATTTGGTTCTTGTATGATAAGAAAAAAATCACGAGAACTCTTTAGTTCTTATCAAGAACCACATGATACGATGAAGTGAAACAGAGCTTCAGGCTCTAATATTCAATCCTAGATTCACGCAGGAGTAGATACAATCTCACCAATTCTCTCTGATTGGATAACCTTTTCCTTCTATCTATACTACTTACATACAGACTCTTCTGAAGACTAAATTCTTCACTACCGCCCCTCATATAGTTGTTCCTATATTCTATAGTTGTTAGCTCACCAAGCTTTGGTTAGATGTGTCTCACAATCTATCTTCTACATCCCAAGCTCGAATAGGAGAGGACCGACTTAAACATTTTTACTGGTTCTGGGCAAAATTTTATGTATACTTACGAGGATGTTGAGTTTTCCTTGGAAGAGAGAGGACACAGTTTCGATGGTCACGAGATGAAACATCACAGACAGAAGTTGTGACCTGAAAACCTTTTGCTTGCCATTCAAGTAAGCGTTCTTGAAGCTGAGTTTCATCTCTAGTACATGTATGGACTCTTGCTCCCAGTATGGCGAATTCCTCCACCACAGCTTCTCTATTTATGAACAAACTCAAGCATTTTTAGTTCTTTTATAAAAAAAGATTCACAATACAATAAAAGGGCCTGTAAGATAGAGACCGACCCGATGGCTTTAGAGCCACCAGTGACAAGTGCGGTCATGCCTCGAATACTCCATCTTGAGTTCTCTCCCGAGCTTTCTTCTTTATATGCCATTCTTATGTGCCATTCTTATTTACCATTCCACGAATACCACAGGTCTTACAGAGAGTTAATAAGACGAGTGATAGTTTTATCTTTTTAAACTCTTAAAACGCATTACCAATACAATTCTTACACTAATTCTTATGAGTAGCCACCAACTCTTTCAGCTTGTGAATCTCCTCGTCTTGCTCAAAAGCCTTCACCCATTGCAGTTTGACTTGTTCGCACCCCAACTTCAAGGGATTCTTCATCTAATGACTCAGTTGATGAGTAAAACACCATAGTAAACCTAATACAAGTTTGACAAGTTTTACAGATCTGGGAATTTTTGCAGAAACAAATCAAAATCAGTAGAGATAACTCACGAGTTTATATCAAATAACCTAAATAAACCTAAAATCGTAGAGATAAACAACCAAATTCGAAATTTAAATCCTATCAAAAACAAATTCGTAGAGATAATCAACAAAACAAAAAATCTCCTCATCCTATCAAAACCACACAACAAAATCTCTTATCAAGTACATTTGCTTGTGGATGGGAGATTGGATTTGAGTAGATTTCAACGAGAGGGAGAAAGAGTCGCGAGAAATGAGAGAAGAGCGAAATTGAGATAGGCAACAAGTGATGAGGAGAGAGAAATGTGTCCCTTTTGTTTGTATACCAACGAAATTAGGTATGCACATGTCTCAACGAAAATTTCAGAAGTTGGCGCCTTACGAAAGTTTCAGTTTTTATTTATGACGTACTTGTATTATTAGTTACCTATTTTACAAAATTACAATAAGTTATAGTTTTGATGATTTTTCATTAAACTTAGTATTACATATCCTTATAAATTTATTTTTTAGTTTTATAGTGTATTACAATAGATTACCTAATGATTCCAAGTGTTTTATGTATTTCAATTCTATAATCAATATATATATATATATATATAACTTTAAATTCAAAGATGATTACAAATTTACAAATATATATCTGTAACTAGTTTAACTATCGCGAAAATCAAATCATATCAACTCAGATTTTATAGTCTAGGAAGTTCAAAAATACACAGCAATATGTTTCAGCCCATACATTCATACTTCATCCAGATTCTACCAAGTAAGCATCTTAGTAAGCATAGCAAATTTTTCAATTTCAAGCTCAAAAACTATTTCACCAAAATCTCTTCTCAAGTCCAATGTGGAAGATGTAAAGTAAGAATGAAGTTGTTTCCAATGAGATAAAGCAAGAATGAAGCTATGACAGTGTTCCTGCAAAACATGGCACAAAACTGATTCTATAACGTATAATTGATTCAATAATGTATAACTGATTCTGTAACGTATATAACTGATTTAATTATGTATAACTAGATCATTAACATAAAACTGAATGGGTTTTACTAGTTTAACTGATTAGTCGAGTCCATTTACCCTAGAAGACACTTATTCTAGAAGCAAAGGAGAAAGGGTTTTAGGGCAACATAGCCGTTTGGAAAAAAGGAAAAAATAGATTGTCCCAAGATATGGTTCCAATTCTATTTTTCCTTTTTCCTATTTTCCCTTTTCCTATTTTTCCTTTTTCTACATTGCATTTTCTCTCTTGTATCTTCTTCTATATAAACACTCATTGTAAGATGTTTTCATAAGTAAGAAGAAGAGAATAGTCTTCTCTAATATTCTCCCTTAATTCTCTCTTTATTTTCTGCAACTATAGTTAATCTTTGGTGTTAATTCTAACTTGGTATCAGAGCAATGATTCTCGGCAATTCTCTTCTTCTTTAATCTTTTAATCTTCTCAGGTTTCTCTTATCTTGTTCGACTTTTTGCAAAGCAAGAACTCCAAAAACAGAGGAAAAGATTTCCATGTCTTCTCTACAAAGGTGCGATCTTTCCTCAAGTTTCAAGCTTACAGGTCTTTTGATTATCAGGGATAAGGTGTGAAGAAGTTTTGTTTGTATACGCAATGGATTTCACCCAAGCTAAGTCTCCTATTGTTGATGTGACACTCAAGGTTGTCAATTATCTACTTTGGACTCAAACATTGAAGACCACGCTTTGCACAAGAAGGGGTTTTTGGAGCCACGTTATAAGGGAAAGACCTCCAAGGGAATCTCTTTATAGTAACGTGGACGAGGATGATCTTCTTGATGAGGATGATGAATGGTTTCAAATGGACCAAGCTGTCAAGTCTATCATCCAAAGCTCTCTAGATCCACCAATCCTTGAGGCTTACTCCTATTGTCAGACGGCTAAGGAGTTGTGGGACACCTTAAAAAAGGTCTATGGGAATGTCTCAAATCTCACAAGGGTTTTCGAAGTGAAGAAGACTCTAGCCAACCTCTCTCAAGAGGAAATAGAGTTCACCGAATATTTTGGGAAGTTTAGATCTTTGTGGGCAAAACTTGTCATGTTGAGGCCATTCTCCGTGGATCCGAAGGTAATTAGGGAAAAGAACGAAGAGGATAAGGTCTTTAGCCTCTTGATGAATCTTAATCCGGATTACAAGGACCTTGTGAAGCACATCCTTAGGTCAGCCGCAAGCTCCAGATCCCTTCCTAGTCTTGAGGATGTGTGCTCCCAAATCCAAAAAGAGCAAGGATCCATTGAGTTATTTGAAGGAAAAGGAAGCTCGGGTCTCATTACCACAAATAAGGCCCAAGGGTAGTTAGAGGAGAGGAAAAAGCCTGTTTGTGACTACTGCAAGAAGAAAGGCCACTCCAAAGAGAAAGGTTGGTTGCTTTATCCACACCTCAAGCCATCAAGGTTCAAGGATCCCAAGGCTAACTTGTCTCACGAAATCTCGGCGGATCATGGGCATATGCTTGGCTCGCCTTCGGCCCCTTCCAAGGACCAAGAGCACTTGACCGCAGCCTCATCTTCGTTCAATGGAGACATAAAGAGATCCAACCTTGAATCCCTAATCAACTCTCTTAAATCCTTAAGGGATTCTGGTATCTGCTATTACACTCGAACTCTGTTTAAACCTTTGGTTATTGACTCTGGAGCCTCTCATTATATAATTAATGATAACGGGTTAGTTAGTAATATAGAACCAGATGTGGGAAGTGTTGTGATAGAAAATGGAAATAGGATATCAGTTAGTAGAGTAGGGAATCTAGATCTATTTGATAAGAAATCTAGGGCCTTCTATTTACCGGAGTTTACCTCGAATATGTTATCGGTTAGGAGGGTTATTTTGGACTTAAATTGTTATGCTATCTTTGGACCTAACAATGTGAAATTTCAGGATATTGATATCGGACGCTTGCTTGGACAAGGGAAAGTGCAAAATGGACTTTATGTTATTGAAGATCCTAAGTTCTTATCTTGGAATAGTCGCACTAGTTCGGTTGTGTCTAATTCGGCTGTTGGAAGCCTTAGTAATCGTGATTGGCATGATAGAGTTGGTCATCCTCATTTTCGTGCTATAAAACTTATGTTGCCTAATCATTCGTTTGAAAACATTGATTGTGAAGCTTGCATTTTAGGAAAACAGTGCAAATCGATTTATCCATTATCTTCTACTATCTATGAAAATTATTTTGATCTTGTGCATTCGGATGTTTGGACTTCTCCTTGTGCCTCTAGAGATCACCATAAATACTTTGTCACATTCATAGATGAAAAGTCGAAATATACATGGATAACCCTTATGCCATCAAAAGATAGAGTCTTTGAGGCCTTTCAAAATTATGAGGCTTATGTAACTAATCACTTTAACTCAAAATTGAAGGTACTTAGGACAGATAATGGAGGCGAATACATGAGTAAAACCTTCCAAGAGCATCTAACCAAACAAGGGATCTTACACCAAACAATTTGTCCTTATAACCAACAACAAAACAGGGTTACGGAGAGGAAAAAACGTCACTTGATTAAATTTACAAGATCCATTATGTTTCATATGAATGTCCCTAAAAGTTTTTAGGGGCATGCAGTCATGACAGCATGTTATCTCATTAACCGGACACTAACAAAAATTCTCCAAGATGTGTTTCCATACAATGTATTAAATAAAACCGAATCTCCATTGAATCATTTACGTGTCTTTGGTTGTGTATGTTTTGTCTTAGTGCCCGAAGAGCTTAGGAACAAACTTGAAGCCAAGAGCAAGAAGTGCATGTTCCTAGGTTACTCATCCACCCAAAAAGGATACAAATATTATGATCCAATTTCTAGGAGGATTCTTGTTTCTCGGGATGTAAAATTCATTGAGGATCGTGGATTCTATGGAGAAAGAAATTGGGAGGATCTCCGTGATTTGTCAGAACCAGTAATGGATAGGTCTGCCAGTTTATGGTTCCTCCTTCACCACCTAGGTGTAGCAGACTCATCCTCGGCTCCAAACTCCCAAAGTACTCCTCGGACACAAGACCCCACGACTGAATCTTCCGGGGCTACAAACGCCCCCCTCCCCCCCCCCCCCCCAACCTTCTCCTCGGGCTCCAAGCGCCCAGCTTACTTCTCTCCGGGATCCAAGTGCCCCGAGTGCACCAATCCTTACGGATCAACAGCCTTGCACCCAAGACCACAGTTCTATTCACATTTCGGGTCTGCAAGACTCACCGAACGATTATATTGTGACAGATCCATCTCCCGGACCTGACCCGGTTGCTCTAATAGTAGAACCAACAACAGTACTCAACCTCTCCGGAGAAGCACACGGATTTGAAACACGAGGGTCTATTAATATGCTCAAGCCGTGGCCCAACCGCCTCAAACGGTTTTTTCGATTGACCTTTTACCTTCTGATTTTCAAGCTTTTCTTGGCAAAATTGTGTTGGACCAGGTTTCCCAAAGCTATGATGAGGCTAAACAAATCAAGGAATAAAAGGTTGCGGTTGATGATGAAATTCATGCTATGGAAAGAAACCAAACATGGGATGAGGTGGATTTACCTAAATGCAAGAAAGCAGTGACATCCAGTGGGTGTTTACCATCAAATACAAGAGTGATGGAACTACTGAGAGATACAAAGATTGACTTGTTGCTCGCGGATTCACACAAACCTATGGCGTTGACTACATTGATACATTTGCACCGGTTGCCAAGCTCCACACAGTAAGGATTTTTCTTTCCTTAGCTACTAATCTATCTTGGGAATTGTGGTAGATGGATGTCAAGAATGCTCTCCTTCAAGGTGAACTTGATGAGGAAGTATACATGGTCCCGTCTCCCGGTCTTAACTCTAAGTTCCCTCGTGGAAAAGTTCTAAGGCTTCGGAAAACAATCTATGGCTTGAAGCAATCACCAAGAGCTTGGTACCACAAGCTTAGCTTCACTCTTCAAGATCGTGGGTTCAAGAAATCCGAATCGGATCACACTCTCTTTACCCTTAAGGGTCCCCAAGTTATTGTCGTGGTTTTGATCTATGTCGATGATTTTATCATCTCCAGTGATGATAAGGACGACATTGCAGCCACCAAGATATATCTTAAATCTGTCTTTGACATTAAAGATCTAGGGGAACTAAGGTATTTTCTAGGGATTGAAATTTGCAGATCTTCGGATGGCTTATTTCTTTCTCAACTAAAATACACTCTCGATTTGCTTAATGAGACGGGTATGCATAACTGTAGACCAGCCAAGACTCCTCTTGAAGACTGCTACAAGGTCAACCGAAAGAGGGAGAGGAACGACGAACCATTTGACGACATTCTACAATATCGGAGGCTTGTCGGCAAGCTAATTTATTTTACAACATCTCGGCCCGACTTGTGTTTTGCCGTGAATCAAGTGAGTCAACATATGCAAGCACCAACAAAGTATCATTGGAAAATGATGGAGAGGATTCTCAAGTATCTCAAATGAAGCTCGAATCAAGGCATTTGGATGGGACAGAATGAGCGCTCGAATATTGCGGGATATTGTGATGCGGATTGGGCTGGAGATAGGAATGATCGGAAGTCTACCACAAGGAATTGTACATTTTTTGGAGGCAACCTAGTGACTTGGAAGACACATAAGCAAAAGGTGGTGGCATGCTCGAGTGTCGAAGCAGAGTATAGAGCGATGAGGAGGCTGATCGATGAATTGGTATGGCTGCGATATCTTTTCAAGGACTTAGGCGAAGAAGCAAAGGAACCAACTACTATGCATTGTGACAACCAAGCAGCAATTCACATAGCATCCAATCCCGTTTTTCACGAAAGAACTAAGCACGTAGAAGTGGATTGTCACAAAGTTCGTGAGTGCATAGAAGAAGTTGTAGTTCTCCCATGTTATACACCAAGTGAGGATCAATTGACAGACATCTTCACCAAAGCCGCAAGTACCAAAGTTTGTAATCACATATATAGTAAGCTTGGTCTTGTGAGCTTGGAACGCTCTTGACTTTATGTTCTCTAAACCCAAGTTCTACACACTCTTTATCCCTTGGGTAAAGGTTTTGTCCCACATGGTTTTCCTTATCAAGGTTTTTAATGAGGTGTAGTGTTCGGGTTTCCAAGCTAAGCCTTTGTTCCTTACAAGCTAAGCCATTTACCCTAGAAGACGCTTATTCTAGAATCAAAGGAGAAAGGGTTTTAGGGCAACATAGCCGTTTGGAAAAAAGAAAAAAAATAGATTGTCCCAAGATATGGTTCCAATTTTATTTTTCCTTTTTCCTATTTTCCCTTTTCCTATTTTTCCTTTTTTCCTATTTTTCCTTTTTCTACTTTGCCTTTTCACTATTGTATCTCCTTCTATATAAACACTCATTGTCAAATGTTTTCATAAGTAAGAAGAAGAGAAGAGTCTTCTCTAATATTCTCCCTTAATTCTCTCTTTATTTTTCGCAAGTATAGTTAATCTTTGGTGTTAATTCTAACAGTAAGCATAGCAAATTTTTCAATTTCAAGCTCAAAAACTATTTTACCAAAATCTCTTCTCAAGTTCAATGTAGAAGATGTAAAGCAAGAATGAAGTTGTTTCCAATGAGATAAAGCAAGAATGAAGCTACGACAATGTTCCTGCAAAACATGGCACAACACTGATTCTATAACGTATAATTGATTCAGTAATGTATAACTGATTCTGTAACGTATAACTGATTCAATTATGTATAACTAGATCATTAACATAAAACTGATTGGGTTTTAATAGTTTAACTATCGTGAAAATCAACTCATATCAACTCAGATTTGATCGTTTAAGCAATTCTAATCTATAATGCACTATGTTTCAGCCTATACATTACAATTGTTACAAATTTCAAGTCTTATTTGAGTCAGATTCTACCAAATAACCAAAGCAAAATTATCAATTTTAAATTGCGCCCAAATTGTGTTTTAGCTAGAGAGAAAAGAGACTAACCAAAAAGGAGATAGAGGAGATAAAGGAGAGTGGAGAGAAAAAAGTGTTTATTTATTTATTTATTTATTTAAAAAACTAATTAATTAAGTAAATATGAAAAAGGGTATTTTCGAAATATCAAAATTCATTAAAAGGATTGTATATACCAGATTACCTATGTATATAGGAGATAAAATTTTCTTTAATTTGTATTTTTGGGAACTTTTACCCTTAGTTCAAAAACAATCTCGAGAGAAAGAGAAAGATAGTAAAATAATTATCTGTTATTCAACTTAACTTTAACAAATTACAAAGATATGTTTATATATAACTATATAATTAGAGCAAACAAAAACATAATTTCAATAAACCGGACTCATGCTTTCATTAAGGGTGAATATAGGTAAATAAGAATTTTATTCTATTTTGATCATAAATTATTAAAGCTTTCATATGCCGTTGACAAAAAAAAATTGTCATACACTTAGCTTTCTAACATTTCGGTTGTTAGTAATTATTCTTTTTGTCATCAAATTTTAGAAGAAACATGTGTTATATTTAAAAGGTAATTTTGTAAGGTTATTTCACGGTTTTTTATTTAATAATCAATTTTATTAATTGTTAGCAGATTCAAAGGCTGAATTTTTGGTCTACTAGATCTTTTTTTTGTAATTATCTGTTTGTAACACATTGGACGTTACCAAATAAATGGTTTTCGATTAAAAACTTTACGAATATACAATATTCAAAAAAGTTTTGATAATCTAATATCAATCTATATTGGAATTGGATTTTAATCAGATTTCGGATCAGTCTATATTAATTTACTGTATCTAGTATGTTGTTGCTTGTGACAAGCTGTGTAAACAGTTCACCGAAAAAAAAATGTAACTAACTCCACTACTTAGACTTAGGCACGATGACCTACCCAGTTTCCTATAATTTTTGAAAATCTCTACTTCCCATTTTCGTTAACTCTAATATACATCTCTGTCATTTGGCATTATATCTTTCATTTTGTCTTCGCTCTATTAATTTCTTTTCTTTGAAAAAAATCAACTGAAACAGATTATTCTGAAATGGCAACGAAGAGAGCATTTTGCCTTGGTGAATCCGAAAATTTAGTTTTGGCTGTTACTCTGGAGTTCACTACTTTTCATTTCATGAAGCCGTTCAAATCTGTTTGGACAATTAGAGTTAAGATATTGAATACATGGAGACAATACTCACCAACAATAGGTGAATCACTTGAGATGATTCTAGGAGATTAACGTGTAAGTCAATAAACTAACAATAGTGTAGTCGTACATTTTACTTTATTTTATGTTTCGTTTAAGTTCACAAATAACTTTTGATTAAAATATATTATTTCAGGGATCCAAGATAAGTGTTGTTGTTAAGAAAGAGTATGCTGAGAAGTTTGAGAATGTCTTTCAGGTAGGGAGATGAAGGTCATTAAAACAGTTTCTCTTAACAAATACTACGACCTTTACAAACTTCTCTCCATCTGTACAAGATTGTATTCTTCTACATGACAACAGTTACATATTGTAGATTGTGACCCTGTAAACATCGCATCATTTGTCTCTCTAGCTGAATTTGATGTTGTTTTGAGTTGAATGGCCACTACCAAAATATTAATAGGTGAGCTTTATAGTAACGTTTTCACTTCTTTGTCTTTGTAAAATGTTTTTTCATCAAGTGTTATTTTATTTATAATCTCTAACTACCAAATATATCAATACACACATACTTGGACAACTTGCAAGTATTGGAAAAATGAAAATTCTGGAGATCCATGGAAAAGAAACAAAGAAGATCGACTTTGAGTTAAGAGACAATGAGTAAGTTTTGTGTCATAACTATATCTTATAATTTGCTCATTCTATGCACATTGAGAGATGTGCTATGTGCACCATTGACACTGATCATAGATGGTTCTATTTTTTCAAATAAACTATGTACAAACCAAACTATTATTTTCTAATATTACAAGATTTTTCATGCTAGATTGAAGATCCTATAGATATCTCTCATACAATAAATAAAATTAAAGGCAAAACATATTTGTTTCTTTTTGAGGTGGAATAAAACGGCGAGAGAAGAAAGTGATCGTGGCGGAGGAAGCGATCGTGGCGGAGGAAGCTATCTCTGGTGGTAGACTCCTAGTGACGACACAGAGCGCCAGTAGGTGGAGGGGGAGGATCTGGATCGGGATCGGTACCTCTTGCAGTCTCGAAGGTGTTTTCTTTTCTTCTCAAAAATCGAACCAGATCTGGGGCTTTTCCGGCTCGTGGTTCCAGATCTGTTAGATTAAGGGGTAAAGGCGAGTGGGAGAGGCTTGAGTGGTGGCTCCAGTGTCCTGGGGAGGAAGATCTCGAGGGTGGTGGGGTTTCCTTTGTGTGGTGGATTCTTCACAAGCGAGATCAATCTTTCTTCAGCGAATCCGTGGGAGTGGTAGACAATTTCGGATCTCAGATAAGTGATTGTCAACTTATAATTTTTTTTGCTTGGTGTAGGTTTTGTTTGGTTGGGTTGAAATCGATTTTTAGAACTGGTAAAATGAACATAAATCTATGAGATATTGGTTCAGACTTGCTATATAATTGGATGAAATGTTTCCACTATTGGAGTCTTTGAGAACATTTTATGGTACCGATAGAGAAGCAACTCAGTTGAACGAGAAAGTTAAGTGGGATAACATTATTTTCCCTTTTAAAGTTCTTGTGATGATTCTGCGAGATTTTGACTAGTGGGGATTATCAATCACAGTTGTGATGGATCAACCACATAAATCTCTGTTTTCTGGCTCGACCTCTATATCGGAGGATTCGGGATTTTGTTTAGGAATGGAGTTGGAGATGGGTTGTCATATATATTGTGGTGTGACTGAATTCGTTGTGCCCATGACTCTTACTACTGGGTTATGAAACGCGATCAGACTCAAAACTTTTAGGATTCTGATTCTTGAGATTCTTTTTGTCGTGCTAGATTGGTTCTGCATCAAAAAAGTACGAATCAACATGCGCTGATTGAGTTTTAAGTGCCGAACATGGCAAATTCGGAGAATTAAGGAGTTCTCTGTACCTGGTAAGAATGATTCTCTTATTGTTTCATTCATGTTGGTAAAAATTTGGTTTATACCATTTAGTTTTGAGTTCTGTCAGGGGTGTGCTGGGAATGAAATTATTGTTGCTAACCGTACTATGGTATGTATACAGCTCTCCAAATTGTTGAGAAGCATTGCCGTCACACAAACTAAAGATCTAAGATTCCCAACCGTCGAGTCACGAGTTCAGCTTCTGCATAAAAGTTGTAGTGATCTCGTGTACAATAGTCTTGTTTTTTTTACTTTAGAGAAACAAGTGTACTAATTCGTATTGTTGGCTTAAATTGGGGACTTATTTGTTATTTTGGTCTAAAATTTGAAATACTTATGATAAGACCTATATTTAAGGATAAATTTGGCCTTATATTTACTAAAGACAAGGACAATAGTCCGATGAAATTTTAATTTATTTATGATTAATGTTTTATGCTGGAATTGTCAAGGAATTGGCAATAAGATAACTATTGGTTATTTAAGGGATATTTGGAAACATTTTTAAGTCTGATTTCTTATTTCTTTCAGAAACAAAGAATAATTATATATTCATGGAAAAAATACAGATGCACTTTGGTTATAGTTTATTAACAATAGTTGAACCAATTGGTACAAGTGGCGGATTAGCTTTGTTTTACAAGGATTACCTCAATGTCATAATTAATTATAAAGACAAGAACTTGATTGACATAACCGCCGAATTAAAAGGTAAAAAATCGTGTATCACTTTTATTTACGGAGAACCGATTCAAGATAAAATATATTATGTGTGGGAACGGTTAACTAGATTGGGTATTCTGCGATTAGAGCCCTGGTTAATAACAGGTGATTTTAACGAATTGAGTGGAAATCATGAGAAGATGGGAGGCTCCCCCAGACCCGCATCACAATTTGTATCATTTAATCAGATGTTGCAGGATTGTGGTCTGATTGAATTTCCAAAAATCGGCAATTTTTGGTCCTGGAGAGGGGTACGACAAAATGGGATTATAAGGTGTATTTTAGATAAATCGTATGGGAACGAAGAATGGCATGATTTATTTCCTAAATCAGAGGTTGAGTACTTAGATATGATCGGATCAGATCATCGTCCTATGTTAGGTCGCTTCTCTGACAGTTCGTTTACGAAGAATCGCCAATTTATTTTTGACAAACGATGGGTCGGACAACCTGGTTTCAAAGAGACTATTCATCGTAGTTGGAGCGATCAACAGTATCGACAAAATCTTACTTTGTCCGATAAACTAAAGTGTTGTCGTCGGTAAATCTCTCATTGGAGGCACACTAATATAGAACATGGCAGACAGAAAATTACACGGTTGAAGCAGGTCTTGGAAGACTTAAAGAGTAGTGGGTCTATAGACCCAGATCAACTTGGTAAGGTCACGAAAGACCTTAGAAGTGCCTATATCGAGGAAGAGATATACTGGAAACAAAAGAGTATAGCTAAGTGGCTGCGGGAAGGTGATGAGAATACCAAATTTTCCATGCACAGACAAAGTAGCGTCGAGCTCGCAATAGGATTATTGGGATTTATAATGAGGACAATATTTGGGTCACAAAGGACGCAGATATTCTGAAGGAAGCAACGACGTATTTTTCTATACTGTTTGACAGTAATGGAGATTCAACGATTGCTCTGGATGAATTAGAGGCTAACATAACAGAGTCAGACAATCATATGTTAATGAGGCGTGTCACCCATGAGGAGATTCGTCTTGCTCTGTTCTCAATGAATTCTAGTAAAGCTCCCGGGCCTGACGGAATGACAGCATTGTTTTTCCAAGAGGCATGGGAGACTGTGAAGGATGATTTGTTAGTGTTGGTTAATAATTTTTTATCTAATGGTTTCTTTGAACAGAGTTTGAATAAAACAAATATTTACCTGATTCCAAAGGTCTCTCGACCAACAAGGATGACGGAATTCCGTCCAATTAACTTATGTAATGTGGTGTATAAGATTATATCCAAGGTGTTATGTTTACGGCTAAGACAGGTTTGGCCCAAATTAGTTTCGAAAACGCAATCAGCTTTTGTACCTGGGCGGAATTTATCAGATAACATTTTAATCGCCCAAGAAATGTTTCATGCTCTGCGGACGAATGTGTCGGTCAGAAGCAAATACTTGGCCATTAAGACAGATATGAGTAAAGCATATGACAGAGTTGAATGGAAGTTTGTGAGGATCTTGCTGCAGAAGTTAGGATTTTGTGATAAATGGATAAGTTGCATTATGTTTTGCATCACCAGTGTGGAGTATGCTGTACTAATTAATAGTGCCCCTGGTGGACGTATTAAACCTCGGCGAGGTCTAAGGCAGGGTGATCCAATCTCGCCTTATATCTTTATCTTGTGTACGGAAGTTTTGATTTCCAAATTGAGAACGGAAGAACTACGGGGATTGGTGACGGGTATTTCTATCGCACGGAATAGTCCAGTGATGACACATCTGTTATTCGTAGATGATAGTCTGTTCTTTTGCAAAGCATCAAGGGATGAGTCGCGACATATCTTGCGGATACTTAGGGAGTATGAATGGGTTTCGGGACAACAGATAAATTTTCTGAAGTCTTCGATTCAGTTTGGTCAGGGGTTATCTGTCGAGGTTAGAATGGAATTACACCAGGAACTTGGGATTCATAATGAGGGAGGAGCAGGGTCATATCTCGGACTCCCTGAGAATATTGGAGGGGCGAAAACTATGGTTTTTGCTTTTGTCAGGGAGCGACTTCGGGACATGATTAATAGTTGGTCCTCTAAGTTTCTATCGCGACCAGGGAAGGAGGTTCTGATAAAATCAATCCTGACAGCTTTGCCTACTTATGTCATGTCTTGCTCTAGACTTCCTAAAAGTGTGGTACATCATCTTAATTCTGCCATAGCGGATTTTTGGTGGTCCAATTCAATTACATTGAGAGGGATTCATTGGCAGAAATGGAAGCGAGTCTATAAACCAAAGTCTGAAGGTGGCTTAGGTTTCTGGGTTTTGGAGGATTTCAATTCTGCCTTATTAGCTAAACAGTTTTGGCGAATCCTAGATTTCCCATAGTCAATGTTGACAAGGGTTCTGAAAGGACGTTACTTTAAGGATACATGTCCAATGAAGGCATCTTTGCGACCTAACTCGTCTTACGGTTGGCGAAGTATTTTATCCGCTCGATCTTTGGTCTCCAAATGTGCTATTAGGAAACTTGGGGATGGGAAATCTACCAAAGTATGGGAAGACCCGTGGATCCCAGACACAATACCCCGTCCGGCGCTCCTTTTACCTGACTCCTTATTTCCTAACCTCACTGTAGATCAATTCATTGATGCTCAGTCAGGTTCTTGGAAGGAGAGTTTGGTGCGTCAATACTTTGATCCAATGGATGGTCAGGTCATATTAGGCATCCCTCTCTCACGGGGACAACGACCAGATTACTGGAATTGGCACTATACCAAGTCTGGAAGATACTCGGTTAAGTCAGGGTACCTTACTGAGGAAACATGGTCAAATTTAGGAACGAATTATCACGGCCCAAACTTTAACGAACTGTACGCGCATCTGTGGAAACTTAAAATTCCAAATAAGTTCCGTCACTTCTTATGGCAAATCCTCTCGGGCAATGTGGCTGTAAATAAAAATCTACTGCATCGGGGGATAAATTGTACTCTAGATTGTCCACAGTGCGGAGCAGAGGCGGAAACTATAAATCATGTCCTCTTTCAATGTCCTGTGGCGCTTCAAACGTGGGCCTTATCAGATATCCCCTCTGCGATACATATTTTCCCGGGGGAGTCGATTTGGTACAATATGGACTATTTATTTTGGAGACTACCGGGGAATGGCGATTACCAATTCTTCCCATGGTTGATTTAGAATATATGGAAAGATAGGAATGACTTTTGTTTCTCAAATACTGTAACTGACCCCCGTAACATAATATTGAGGTCGTTGGCAGAACATGGTGAGTGGTCAGTGGTTCGACTACATCCACTGACTCCTCGGTCCAGCTGTTTGGGCTACCCCGGAACTAGGAAATCCTCTTGGATTTTCCCTTCTACAACCAATTCAGGCTTCACAGGTTTCAGATGTTTTGTGGATGCCTCCTGGAAGATGTCGGCCCAGAAAACGGGTTTAGGCTGGTTCAGCTTTCCAGATTCGGTAGAGGGTAGTTGCTCGGGTGCTCGAGGTGTCAATTGGTGCTTATCTGTGCTACACACAGAGATTGAAGCAGTACCCTGGGCCATGGAATCGTTGATTAACAGTCGAGCATTGGAAGTCGAGATGTCTACGGATTGCGAGACGGTGCTGGAGGTGCTTTATACGCCGGAGGAATGGCCTGCTTTTCTACCCTACCAGGAGGAATTTGATTGGCTACGGGTGCTCTTTACGACCTTCCTGCTCACGATTATTCCACGCCATCTCAATTATAAGGCTGATTCTCTTGCCAGGTTTGTTCGAGAGACATGTTATAGTTGAATGTAATGGATGTTTGGTTTTTGGCCTATAATGCCTAATATAAAATTGTCGTTGACAAAAAAAAAATTAATACTATACTTAAGGAAATCATAGCTAATTGTAGAATTAAATGGTTGTAAAACATTATTAGAAACTTATTAATTATGCTATCTAATTAATCAAAGACCAGAAAGTTAAGATCGTATTGGTTGAATAGTACTCAATAAAAAACTGTCAAGATATTATTTTAGGTTGAGAAATCTACCTTAATAAAATATATAGTAAAACCTTTACCTCTTTTATATATGAAGATCGATACCTGCAAATTTCAAAATCTGCTTTATCCATGTCGATATCTCTTAATATTTTGGTTGAAACCATATGAGAGCAAAGGAAATATCAAAATTGATTAGTATTATAAATTTTTTATCAAACGATCAGATAAACATCTAGCCGTTAAATGAAAAGTATCTACCGATTACATCATATTCACGAGATGGATAGCAGAAATAAGCTTCGATATATCTCAGCAAAACGAATCGACATGGATCTCTGATTGTTAATCAGGTGAGTAGGATTTGGAACCGTATATTATCGTAAAACATGAGGTTGGTGAGATATTTTGTTGTTGTCACGACTCAGCTGAAGCAATTCCACTAAAAACGATCAGTTGTTGGACTACATTAATTACAGTTGATCAGCTGAATAAAATGTTGATGGGCCATCAATTCTAAGTGATATCTTTTATGCCCTTTTTACTAATATTTTTTGGGCTCTTCGGTTTATGCTTTGTTTCTTATTGTTTTTTAAACCTTTTGTATTTTATATTAGATCATATTAGTAACGCAAATGTATGATCATATATCATATTTGAGTTTTGTTGGGAATGTCCTCCTGCAAATCATTTGTACTTATTCATGTGATCGGTTCTAACATCGAGATTAGACAAAGTCATATGGTACTAGGGGTTGTAATGGCTTGCTAGAGTCCACTTATAATCTCTGAGTTGAGATACTCACTGCTAGTATTATATGATCATATTGGGTCACACACCTAAGCAAATGGAGACAATTCAATAGGGAATTATTATTATAGGAATGATTCATGACTTGAGCGTAATAATACATGGTTTTGGATGAGAACATGCGTTTTGGGTTAGGCATAAATTAATCCTAATTCAACTAGGAATTAATTAGGTGTTCTGGGTTGGGCCTAAATTAATCCTAATTCAACTAGGAATTAATTAGATGTTTTGGGCTATGCCTTAAATAATCATAGTTCAACTAAGAATTAATTAGGTTAACTTAAACTCCCTATATATATGATACAGGGCACGCTTTTGATAAGATTAGAAACCCTAGTCGCTCATTGCACAAGTCGAAACCCTAAGAGAATTACACACAAAGTTCTAGCAGACTTCTCTCCTACTTGCGTGTGTGTGGACTATCAATAGAGGTGCTACACTTGGAGCACTTGCTGATCTTATACCTGATCTTATCTCCGCTGCACTAACCAAACTTCAGGTATAATCGAGTCCTCTATTTATCATATTCAATTAAGTTAATATAAGATCTAGGGCTTAAGGTTTTGCTAGATTAGTCAATTGATAACTGTCGAGTTGCTTAAAAACCTAACAAGTTTAGTTTTTTATTCAAAATTACATAACTTTTTAATGTTTCTTAGGCATTATTAATTATGGCCTATTTATTTTGAAAGTAGGTCTCTGATTTTTATTATGGTAGATTACCGCATCTACAAGTTTGTAGATATTAAATATTTCACATTCTTAAAATCTATAAGAAAATAAGTCGATTATGAGTTAGAGTTGACGAGACATTTTTTTTGTTAACAACTAATTATTAAATCGATAACCAGATTCGATCTATAGCTAAGTTCTTCAATTAGAACATGATAGGATTTGACCTCATGCCTGATTATATCAAAGGCAATCTAACTGGACCATCTATTTTTTAACAACCAGAAGAAACCTATACTCAAAATATACATTCTGATTCGGAATCCCGTAGAAATCGTCACTCCAAGTTGTAAGGGATAGTCCTTGGTCTTCCAAGAATTTGAGTAACCCCCACCTTAGGTATATCAAACCTAAGATTGTTGTTGTTTCAACTCGCCTTCAATTAAGCAAGATGGTGGAACCACAGAATGTTGACTCGAGTAGCCCACACCTTTAGTATATTAAACCAAATATTGTTGTTGTTTCGACTCGCCCCTTCACGCCAATTACTAGGAATGGCCACACAAGTGTGATGAAAATCACTTGATAAACCAGTTTGATCCCTTGGATATGACACACCAAGAAAGATCGAAAAGTTCACAAAGAACAAAAAAGAATCACTCTCAAATTATTGATAAAAAAAGTTGGATCCTCACGAATGAGAATTACATGAGTTTATAAAGAAAAGAAAGGAGTCTCTAGGTTCCTCTAAACTTATTGAATGTCTTAAATATGAAGAGTAAAGACTACTAAGTAAATGACAAGTAAATGTCACAATTTACTATGACTTGAAAGAGAAGGACTCTTGAACTTTTGGCCTCCAAAATATCTTTTAGTCTTCCAAATTCGTCACTATTCATGGGCCGGACTTTAAGACTTGATTTAGGATTTCTCTTGGATTTGGAGAAGGCTCAAAGTAGTTTGGACTTGGTAAGTATAAAGTCCAATGGATTCCTTATGTTGTTCTTTGTCCAAAAGGCCTTAAATAAATTCATAAACGCTCTCCTTGATTTTTTTAGCTCGTGATCTTGTAATTTGACCGGCTGGAATCTCCAAAGCTCTCTCGTGATCTTCATTGCTTAGCTCCAAGTTCTGCTTAGCTTCCTTGTTGCTTTCCATGATCATATCATCCACTTCTTCTTGAAAAAGATTTGACCTCAAATCAGGTTCATCTGCAACAAAAGGAATCAAGTTAGAAATGTTAAAGCTAGATATGATTTTGTACTCACTTGGCAAGTCTATCTTTTAGGCGTTTTCATTGATATTTTCCAAGACTTGAAATGGCACAATGGCCCTTGGCATTAGCTTAGACTTCCTTTAAGCCGGAAATCGTTCCTTCCTCATGTGAACTCAAACTAAGTTTGCGGGTGTAAAGCTCTTCTCACGTCTTCCTTTGTTGGATTGCTTTGATATTGCTTAGTCTTTTGTTTAATGTTAAGCCTCGTATTTTCATGAAGCTTCTTGACCATCTCAGCTTTCTTTTTCCCATTTACTCGAATGCTTTTTGCACTTACAACAAAGCCTAGAAACACAATGTTATCCAAACAAAAGGTACATTTTTTTAAGTTAGCATATAGCTTTTCCTTTCTTAGTACACCTAAAGCCGATTTCAAATGTTCATTGTGCTCTTCCAAACTTTTGCTAAAACAAGAATATCATCAAAGTAGACAACCAAAAACAAACCAATAAAAGTCTCAAAACATGGTTTATTAACCTCATGAGCGTGTTGGGTGCATTAGTTAATCCAAAGGCATGACTAACCACTCATAAAGACCATGTTTTGTTTTAAAAGCTGTTTTCCATTCATCACTCTCTTTCATTCGAATTTGGTGATATCCACTCTTAAGATCAATTTTAGAAAAGACACAAGAACCATGCAGGTCATCTAACATGTCATCTAAGCGAGAAATTGGGTGTCTATGCTTTACCGTGGTATTATTGATGGATCTACAATCAACACACTTGCGCCAAGTTCCATATTTCTTAGGAACTAGTAAAACGGGCACGACACATGGACTCCTGCTCTCACTGATATATCCTTTCTCCATCAGCTCACTCACTTGCCTTTGCAACTCCTTGGTCTCTTCCGGATTGGTTCTATAGGCTGGACGGTTTGGAATGGATGCTCTGGGTACAAAGTCTATCTGATGCTCAATCCCTCAGATTGGAGGTAGACCACTAGGGTTCTCATTCGAAAATACATCTCCAAAATCATGCAACAAAGAAGAAACACCACTAGGCAAACCGTGGTCAAGGTTAGTAGAACTCATACATACCTCTTTGTACATAAGTACAAATATAGGCTGATGTGAAACCAAATCTCTCTTTATCTCACTTGACCTCACAAAGGAATTTTGGTGATTTCTCTTTTTTCTCTCTTTGTGTGTTTCACTCTTAAACTCACTCTTTTTTAGTGTTTCTCTCTCAATCTACTCTCTTTTTTGGTGTTTTGTGTTTGAGTCACTAATAGCTCTCTCCTCACGTTGCTTTAGAAGCAAATAATATTGATACATCTCATTAGGAGTCATAGGAACAAGTTTAATAGTTTTCCCCTTAAAACCAAATGAATGCTTGTTGGTGAAACCATCATGAGTAACTTTCCGATCAAACTGCCACGGTCTCCCAAGAAGAATATGCCCAGCCTCCATTGGCACAATATCACAAATCACATTGTCCTTATACTTCTCAATGCTAAATGGAACCACAACTTGCTTTGACACTTTGAGTTCTCCAAACTCACTTAACCATTAAAGCTTATACGGCTTGGGATGTTTTCGAGTAATCAATTCCAGTTTCTCCACAAGTGTAGTACTCGCCACATTCGTACAGCTCCCTCCATCAATTATAAGACTACACACCTTATTAAGAACAAGACATCGCGTGTGGAATAGATTTTCACGCTGCACGTTCTCCTCTAGTTTACCTTGCAAACTCAAAGACCTTCTAGCTACCAAAAGATCACCTTTGCTTGCAGGTAACTCCAGCTCATCTTGAGATGATATAGAATCTAAAACCACTTCTTCCTTGGTTTTGTACTCTCCATTGACTCTAAGTATTATGACCCTTTTATTTGAGCATTCATTTGCATAATGTCCCCTGCCATAACACTTAAAACATTGCACATCACGATTTCTTGTAGAAGAGGGTTCAGCTTTACCTTCGACCTCTTGTCAGCTAGTATTTCGCTTGGATTCAAACTTTGGCTTTGGAACAGTTTTCTCTTCATGTGAGTAGCTAGGACGTTGAGTAATAGAACTTGTGCCATAAGTTTGATGTGTGCTACCCTTCCTCTTGAGCTGCTGCTCCACCAAGATAGTCTTATACAACATATCTTCTAATTCCACATAGTGTTGCATCTCTACTCGGTCTTGGATCTCACGATTCAAACCGCTAAGAAATATGGCCATGGTAGCCTCGATCTTCTTCTATATCGACTCTCATCATAAGTATTTCCATCTCTTGAGAATAATCCTCCACACTTCGGTTGCTTTGCACCAATCTCCTAAGTTTTTGATGTAATTTTCGGTGATAGTGACTAGGAACGAACCATCGTCTCATCAAGGTTTTCATGTCTTCCCAAGTCTCAATGGGTATTTCTCTATTTCTTCTCCTGCTTGTCACCACTTGATCCCACCAATTAATAGCATAATCATAAAATTCAATGGTTGCAACTCGTACCTTGTTGAGCTCGAAATAGTTTTGACAATCAAAAACGAGTTCAATCTTTTTCTCCCATTTGAAATAGGCATCTGGATCATTTTTTCCTTGAAATGATAAAATTTTCAGCTTAAGTCCCCCTAAATTATCTTCAGTCCGACCTCTTTCTTCTCTAGCTCGTCTAGGTCTCCTTCGACTCGAGGTAGATGAGTGTCCATCTCGACCATAGTAGTCAACACTGCCTCTCTGTACTTCCGCCGGTGGTGGATCTCCTTGTACGTTAGGCAGCCGAGGTTGTTGCCTAAGGGTTATCTCATTTTGAACTTGATCCAAACATTCATTGACTGCTTCCATCTCAACTCTCAACAAACGGGTAATCTCTCCCATCAAAGCTTGAATTTAGAGATTTGGAATTCCTTGTATTTGCTCACTCTCTGGATTGTCGTTATTGTTGTTTGACATACTTAGAACCTGTTAAAAAAAAGAAGATTTAATAGAAAAATTTCTCACAATCTCTCAAGTGTTTGACACACAAGTGTTTCCCTCAAATTATTGGTTTTTTCTCTCAAATGTTCTCACAACCTTACGCATTTTTCCTCTCTTTTTGAATCTCAAAATGTTCTTATAGAACTAATCAAACACTCTTTGATTTGCTTTCCCCAAGGTTCAATGACTTAACAAGTATCACACAACTCAAGTATTAGATAGATCTTGGTACACAAACAAACAACGAACAAGTTTTTTTTAATAATAGAAGATGAAGAGTTTTTTTTATTTTTATTTATTTTTCTTTTTTTATATATTCATTTTTCTTGCTTTTTTTGTTTTTTTTCTAATTAATTAAAAAAGAAAATATGAAAAGAAAGAAGTTGGAAAGATAGAAGATGAAGAGATAGAAGATGAAGAGATTGAAGATGAAAAGATAGAAGTTGGAAAGGTAGAAGATGAAAATATAGGAGATGAATAGATAGAAAATGAAAAGATTAACTAACTTGGAAGTGTGCTCTGATACTAAATGACGCGGAATCCTGAAGAAATCGTCACTCCAAATTGTAAAGGATAGTCCTTGGTCTTCAAAGAATTTGAGTAACCCCCACCTTAGGTATATCAAACCTAAGATTGTTGTTGTTTCAACTCGCCTTCAATTAAGCAAGGTGGTGGAGCCACGAAATGTTGACTCGAGTAGCCCCCACCTTTAATATATTAAACCAAAGATTGTTCTTGTTTCGACTCGCCCCTTCACGCCAATGACTAGGAATGGCCACACAAGTGTGATGAAAATCACTTGATAAACCAGTTTGATCCCTTGGATATGACACACCAAGAAAGATCGAAAAATTCACAAAGAACAAAAAAGAATCACTCTCAAATTATTGATAAAAAAAGTTGGATCCTCACGAATGAGAATTACATGAGTTTATAAAGAAAAGAAAGGAGTCTCTAGGTTCCTCTAAACTTATTGAATGTCTTAAATATGAAGAGTAAAGACTACTAAGTAAATGACAAGTAAATGTCACAATTTACTATGACTTGAAAGAGAAGAACTCTTGAACTTTTGGCCTCCAAAATATCTTTTAGTCTTCCATATTCGTCACTATTCATGGGCCAGACTTTAAGACTTGATTTAGGATTTATCTTGGATTTGGAGAAGGCTCAAAGTAGTTTGGACTTGGTAAGTATAAAATCCAATGGATTCCTTATGTTGTTCTTTGTCCAAAAGGCCTTAAATAAATCCATAAATGCTCTCCTTGATTTTTTTTAGCTCGTGATCTTGTAATTAGACCGGCTGGAATCTCCAAAGCTCTCTCGTGATCTTCATTGCTTAGCTCCAAATTCTCTTTACCTTCCTTGTTGTTTTTCATGATCATATCATATTCATTCTTACAACCACTAATAATATTCTTAAAAGTCTACGAATAATTACATAAAAAATTAATACGAATATATAAACACCCGCGCTTACAGCGTGGTTTAAGTTAAATTAGAAGTATTGGATGAAGACTATAAATCCTTTTTGTTATAAATTCTTTGCTTCATCTACAAAACTATTTTTCCTACCGTTCCTAATTATTTATAAAACGAATCAATCATACCGTCCATACAAAACAGAAGTAGTATAATCAAAACTATTAGGAACAACAATTTTCTGACATAGTGTTGTTGAGAAATATACGCACATAAAACAAGAGTTTAAGTTTTATGCTCCTTTATGATGATCATTTCATTTTTTTTGGTCAACGGCATATATATTGGATCACAACTGGTCGGTCCAATAACCAAATTTCTATAACAATGTAGACATAAGAATTCGATCCCAGAATATGCAAATCCGCTGTCTTAAATAGATTTACTGCTTGTCACTAGGCTAAATGCCATGAAAGACTACCACTTATCTAAATTTGGAGAGATAAAAATCTCCAGAATCATAAAACTTTAAAACACTAAAACTCTTTCCCTCCTAATTACTTGGCTGACATTTCATATAAGTACACACCCGTATTCAGACTACTATGTTACATAAATATACATCCATTCATTGAACCACCAAATTATCATCGTTTTTTAAATGGTTTTACACTAAATCAAAAAACTAAACTTTGAACTATTTAAAAGTAATATATAACCTAGGATTTGGAACATAACCTTGAAAAGTATCTATCATTATCTACAGACCATTCATGCTTGTCGTCTGATGTTTGATAATATCATCTTCACCTTCAGCCCTTGTGTAACAAATACTAGTGCTGATAAAATGGCCAAGTTTATGGTTGCGCAATCATATGATTGGTCTTTATTTAATGAATATCCTGCAACTATACAGACTAAGGTAAACAATGATCTCCACTCCATCAATAAAGTTATTTTGAAGGAAAACAAAACAAAAGTAGTTCTATTTACAGGCGATTCTGGCTCTTCCTCAACTTCCTTGACATCTATTTTTTGGAGGGATAGTAAAGATCCTTCGGTTTAGCCAAATTCTATTCTGGGGTTGCATCTGGTTCAACCTCCAATTTGGTCAGTTTTTGTTTTCAGGTAAAGGTTTCCTTCACTAAGCTTCTAGATCTAAATAGCATTCCGACGAAGAATCATCACTAGGCTTGTGCATGGAGAAAGAAGCAACTCCTGCAGTTTTCGGTAGTCAGCCAGCTTCATCAGCGGATGGCGGTTTGCATGGTGGAGTGCACCACGAAGTGAACACGTGTCATTGGGATCAGGGATGTTGAACACGTGGCATTCCAGAATCTTTTGCCTTCGGGCCGGTCTGTTCTTAGCCCATCTTTTTTTTCTTTTTTTCTGTGATCCATAAAACAACTCCGGTCTATTTGGGGCATTTTTTTTAATAAAAATCTGGACGATAAGAAAAACAAGTCTTTTAGATAATTTCTTTTTTTGCAAGGTTAAATATTAATTTGCAAGAAAAAATTGTAAACACCGATAAAATCTATCAAATGAATTGCAAATACTAAGTAATTAACATAAGGAATTGGGATAAGCATTTTGTTAATCGAGATAATCTGCCCGGTTGATTTCAAACTTAAGAGACTGCTTCCTAATCATAATAGTTACAAATCACTTTTATCCTAATGGCATCCTAATCATAATAGTTACAAATCATTTCTATCCTAATGCCAGACAGTAAATCCATATAAGACAACTCATTTACGTGACAAATATAATTTGCTATTGGGCCGGCCAGTTGTGACCCAATATAATTTGTGGTTGACAAAAAAAATTGGGATAATATATTGGGCTTCTCTAAGC
>JAKUCM010006243.1:0-29076 GCA_023374145.1 Lepidium sativum
TGTATTATTTGACATTATAAACCCTTAAATACTTAGAAGGGTATGATCACATTATAAACTGTTAAATGGATTCAACTTTGGAAACTACTTTAAACCCATTTAGATATTTGTGTATTATAAATTACTAAATTCATTCTTTTCTATACCATATAGGCATGTCTCTTCAATCACTACTCCACAATACCCCTAACGCAGATATAATATTTAGTGAGAGAGAGAAAGAATTGTTTTGGTGAAACAGTGAGAGAGAGAGACTAAGATCATAAAATATCAAGACAAAAAAAAAGGATAAATTAAGAAGAATGGAGGAATTGGACATAGTAATAGTGGGAGGAGGCATTGCTGGTCTTGCAACCTCCCTTGCTCTTCACAGGTTCAATATCTGCTCCTAATTATGGTAATTAACTTGTGGTATATTGATTAATTAGCAAATCAAATGTACAAATTTAAATATGTAAAGGAAGGGTATAAAGAGCGTTGTGTTGGAGAGATCGGAGTCCGTAAGATCGGAGGGAGCAGCATTTGCTATTCATACTAATGGCTGGCTTGCTCTTCAACAGCTTGGCGTCGCCGATAAGCTTCGTTTAAATTCTCTCCCAATTGATCAGTACGTATCCTTATGAACTTTTAGTTACTTATAATATGATTCATTGTTAATGATACGGTACTAAAACAGGATAAGAGATGTTTTGATCGAGAAAGGGATTAAACGAAGAGAATCGGTCGTACCAATGTCACATGGAGAAGCAAGAGGTGTACCAAGGAATGATTTGGTCCGAGCTTTGGCTCAAGCTCTTCCTCTTCGAACTCTCCGGCTTGGTTGCCAAGTTTCGTCGGTTGAGCTTGACCAAACGATGTCGTTTCCGGTTGTTCACGTCAGAAACGGACAAGATATTAAAGCAAAGGTACGTGTAATATCTTTTAGGATTGATATTGATCAATGATTAAGTAGTGGAGTATATATTCTATAGTTTATATTATTCGACAATGACGTTTTTGAAAGTCGTGATCTGATTTTTTATTGTTTTCAAAACAAAAAATTCTTCTACCGAAAACGACATGTTTAGCATGAAATGGTATATATGATATTAATTAGGTGAATTGTTGAACTGGCTGATAATTCAGCTAAATTATTGTTTTGAGCTCGCTAAATATTTGCTTGAAAGTTGCTGAATCTTTTTAGAAAATGTTAATATATTAAATTGACTTTTATATTTTCCAGCTAATATCATCATTGATTTATCTTATTGCTGAAAGCTCACTTGAATTATCACTAAAACATTTATCTTATTCTATATATATACTTTTTAGTTTAGGTTTTGATTGGCTGCGACGGGTCGAATTCTATCGTCTCCAGAATTTTACGACTAAAACCGACTACCGGGTAAAAAGATGCTTCTTCTTTGCATTTTTTTCGGTTCTGTCTATACGAGTATTGCAATTGGAAGAATTTTTATATAAAAAAAAAAGACTCCCTGTTTTGCTCATCCCCTTCGTCAGCTGTTTGATCGGGATGCCCTTGCCCGTCCTAAAAAAGCCTTGTCCAAGGCCTCTTTCCGTAGAAGCCTTGGCAAGTAGTCTCCTACCTGATCCAACAACAGAGAATTTTCGGGAAATGCAAAAAGACGGAAGATTTTTTGAGGAAAATATCGAGAGAGAATTGGATTTGGTTAGACAATGTGTGGTTGGTAAACAAGGATAGATTTTTAATAAGAATTTTCCAAGAAGACAACGTGTCGGGAAACAGCTAGGATCCAGACGGCATTCTTTCCCTCAGCTAAAAAAGAGTCACTCCTCGAGGTCAGCGAATAAAATAAGACGGGAACGTAATCAAAATTCGACCCATAACATCTATGTTAGCTTTTTTTTTCCGAACTCGGTTCTCAGGTGGTCAGAGGGTTCACAAATTATCGAGACAACCATAGATTCCGGCAAGAGTTTATAAGAATCAAGATGGACAATGTCAGAATCGGACGACTTCCTATAACTCACAAACTCGTCTTTTGGTTTGTTGTTATGCTGAACTGTCCCCAAGGTAATTAATTAGTAGCTTTTCCGTTCATTCCGTTCATGCTAAAAATTGTTTTTTCTTTTTCCAACTTAATTCATTAAATTAAATCATAAAAAACATCAAATGTTGTAGAATTTATTTTGCAAAGTAATGATCTTCAGAAAGCTGTCTAATACCGCAAGGTAGAAAATCAGTTTTGTAATTTAATGTTCTAGCGACTAAAATTTATACAAAAAAGTGGAACACACAGTGGAGACGAGCAAATTCATCAGTGTAGACGGAGAAAGTCGGACAATTCTCTGGGCTAGTGATCATCTTCAAGACTTTAGAAAGCAACTTCAGAGATTTCAAGCCAGAGGGGAGAAAACATCACCCAAAGCAAAGCTTCAATCTCTGAGTAATGGGAGAAAAACTACACCACAGACTCCGTGCATCCAAATTAACTCCACCAAACCCATCAGCAAAACACTAGCATCCTAGGTCGGAGAAGTACTCTAACTCTTTGCAGGAGCCATCTATGAAGAATTTATAACCTGTAAAATATGTAATAATGCAAGGGGACGGAAGAGAATCTCACTCTCCACCAAAGAGCCCTTGTGAGTGATTGCCACTCCCGATTATTTAACCATAGCACAGTCAAAGTTCGCTTTTACACAAGCAGATACATCCTCAGCCGCATGGCTAACAGTATCGCGAGGGTCCTTATCCAAATCGGAAAAACAATTTCATTCCTAGCTTTCCAGATAAGCCAGAGCAACCAAGGATAATAAGATTTATACACCTCCGAAAGTAATCTCCAAAATAGGATGTCCATATTTCAGTAAAGCGAACTACTTGGAAAGGTATAAACCACATATGGGATAGAAGACATGGCCCAAGTCTATACCACATGGGTCATTTGAACAAAACATGAATGACAATCTCTAGATCAGCACCACAATACTACAAGATTGGTCATAGTTAATCCCTCGCAGAGCCAAGTTTTCGCCCAGTATCAAATGATTAGAGATATCTTGCCACATGAAATACCTAATTTTTGGTGGACACCTTTCTTTGCAAACTTGACATAGAGGAGCCGCAACAGTCATGCCATACCTAAAGGATTCTGTTGCAGAGATGATCGATTCAAACCAATACCCTTACTTGAGTATTTCCGAAACTTAGTGAAATGCCAACCAAACCAATCATGTGGCATCTATGAAGAATTTATAACCTGTATAATATGTAATAATGCAAGGGGACGGAAGAGAATCTCACTCTCCACCAAAGAGCCCTTGTGAGTGATTGCCACTCCCGATTATTTAACCATAGTGCACTCAAAGTTCGCTTTTACACAAGCAGATACATCCTCAGCCGCATGGCTAACAGTATCGCGAGGGTCCTTATCCAAATCGGAAAAACAATTTCATTCCTAGCTTTCCAGATAAGCCAGAGCAACCAAGGATAATAAGATTTATACACCTCCGAAGGTAATCTCCAAAATAGGATGTCCATATTCCAGTAAAGCGAACTACTTGGAAAGGTATCAACCACATATGGGATAGAAGACATGGCCCAAGTCTATACCACATGGGTCATTTGAACAAAACATGAATGACAATCTCTAGATCAGCACCACAATACTACAAGATTGGTCATAGTTAATCCCTCGCAGAGCCAAGTTTTCGCCCAATATCAAATGATTAGAGATATCTTGCCACATGAAATACCTAATTTTTGGTGGACACCTTTCTTTGCAAACTTGACATAGAGGAGCCGCAACAATCATGCCATACCTAAAGGATTCTGTTGCAGAGATGATCGATTCAAACCAATACCCTTACTTGAGTATTTCTGAAACTTAGTGAAATGCCAACCAAACCAATCATGTTTTCACTCAAGCAAAACTGGAATACCCAAAATCAACCTAGCAAAGTAAAAATAAATGAGTTGGTAAACTAGTGTCGAACGGTAGCACCAAGAACCTGTGACGATTAACTTGTCAACTATTAAATAGGGATAGAGAACTGAATATGGACCTAAAGCTGAACACTGTAATGAGTTAGAAATCCATGGATTATGCCAAACAAATATCGAAGAACCATAACCCACCTGTTTACTTAAACCCTTGATTACCAAATCCCAAGTAGAAATGATAATCCACCAACCCTAAGACAGTGAGTGATCATGTCTAGAAATCAGAGGATCATAATCCTTAAAATAACAGTCCTGCATAACCCTCAGAAGAAGGGAATCATGGTGACCAATAAGACGCCATAACTACTTAGCAAGGAGACCATTATTAAACTCCTCAATCGCACGGAAACCCAAACCACCATCGTGTTTTTCTTTACACTGCTTCTCTCATTTAACCTAATGGATCCCTTTAGAGTTCTAGGAAGACTGCCACCAAAAATCCAAAATCGCAAAAGTTATCTTACCTGTGAAAGATTTAGGAAGTCTATAACAAGACATCACATTAAACAGCAAAACAATGAGGAGTGCCTTCTGTTACTAATTTATTCTTTACAAAAGCCAAAGCCTTGGCTTTAGATCGCTTAAGGCCTTCATGCAAGCGGAGATATGAACCCATACTTCCCAGAGTACGAATGCCTAGTAAATCATGGAACTCTAACTTAGACAAAGCTAGCATCTAACGACCAAATTAGTAGGAAGATTTTCCGAAATTAATCTGTTGCCCAGAAACCCTTTCACAATCCTTCAAAATATTCAATATTGTAGTAGATTATGCCTTATCTGTCCTACTGAAAAATAAACTGTCATCAACGAAGATCAATTGTAAAACCAAGGGACTCTTCCTAGCGATGACAATCCCAAAAATCAACTTAGCCTGTTCCGCCTGCCCAAGTTTAGAAATCAAAACTTTTGTGCAAAGAAGAAAAATATAAGGTGATAGAGGACCACCCAATCTTAGACTTTGAGCCGGCCAAATTCTACCATAAGAGTGGCCATTTATAAAACCGAATATCATGCTACAATTTATATATAGTAATTTTTTTTGCCGACACACAGTATATAGATTTATGTTATATAAGATAGTATATAATCGACATTAATTTATACATGTAAATTCATTATTAAGTTAAGGAAGAAAGACAAAAAAAAATCTAATTTTACGAATATTTTAATATATAAACTGAAAAGTATATTTGTACGAAGTTCAAAAGAAGTTATATTAAATATAACCTTAAAAATTAAATCAGAAATTTGAAGGATTTAAATATAAGCTTTAAAAAGGATAACGAAAGATTGTTTTGTTGGTGTCATTTCATCTTTTTTAACCAGACATCCCGGTGCAAGGCCCAATTTAATCTCTAGGACCTCTTACTAATACGATAATTTGATTAGATTTCAGTTGGTCTACTTTTGTTTTAGTATAGAAAAAGATGTTGTGTTATAACAATATGAAAGAAAAATGATAGTTTCAATATATTTAAGTGATTATTGTTCAATGACGTAAATATATTATGATGAATTTGTTCTATATAGACTCAAACGTTTTAAGAAATCAAGAGGATCTCGCAAGATTGACACTAGCATCGGTCGTCAACTTCTCGGAAGAATGGAAAGAGATGGTGAGGAAGTGCGATATGGACTCCTTATACATCAGCCGTTTAAGGTACCGTGCTCCGTGGGATGTTCTGACGGGTAAATTCCGACATGGAACTGTTACAGTGGCTGGAGACAGTATGCACCTTATGGGTCCATTCCTAGGACAAGGATGTTCGGCTGCGTTGGAGGACGGTGTCGTTTTAGCTAGATGCTTGTGGAGAAAGTTAGGTCGGGACGGTATAAACAATAATGTCTCTTCAAGGAACCAAATCGAAAATGCGATTGATGAGTACATTACAGAAAGAAGAGGTAGACTCGTGGGGCTCTCGGCACAAACTTACATTACCGGTAGGTTAATCGAAACTTCGTCGCCGGTTGCAAAGCTCTTGCTTGTGTTTTTGTTGATGATTCTGTTTCGTGATAAACTGGGTCACACTCGATATGATTGTGGCCGTCTTTAAATTAGGCATTGATCTATATTTGTACGTATGTACGGTGTAACTGAGAGATGTATTTTGCATCATGACTAATGAGTTGTTTGTATGATCAGGATCTTTACTCATTTGTGGTTGCAAATGTTTTCTGTTTTTCTCTTTTTATGGAACTATGATATTGTAATATTCGAGAGAAAAAAATACAGTTCTAGATCATCATAGCTGACCTATAGCTGACCTGGGAACAACCAGGATTCACCGTAGACCACGATAAATATAAAGAGAAGCTCAAAGCACGCCGAACTGGACATCTGAACAAGGCTTTTATATTTGATATGTATGATATGTAACATGTTTTAGGAGCATTATTCCACATGTTTTGCATCCATCATTTTTGGAGTCATTTTAGGTTCATATTGCATACTTTGCATTTGCATGGCATAAATATTGCATTTGAAGCATTTTAGGTACTTTGGAGCCTTTTTGGAGCATTCTGAAAGAGCTAAGGATGGGACCAAACTGGTCGACCCATTGACTCGACCAAACCGGTCGAGTTCATCACCCACAGACAATCTGAATCGGATGACTCGACAACATAACTTCGAGTTTGGAGGTTTTGGATTAGCAGAGCATGACTCGACCTGAAGACTCGACCAAAACCAATCGAGTTGAAGGATGTGATGAAGAAATGAATAACTCGACCTCACTGGGTCTATTTCCCTATCAACTATATATGTTGACTTTTTTTTTTGTTTCCTCGTTTTCACTTTCTTAGGGCTTTCAAAAAGTAGTATAAATATCCCTTTAACCCCCCTACAACAAAAATACTTTTTTATATCTAGATATAACAAAGTTTTAAACTTTCTTTTCTCTTGAAGAAATACTTGATTTGTCTACGATCAATTGAGTATTGGCTTTTACTTTCTGTTCCATTATTGTTCATCTTTTTCTTCTCTTTCTAGTAATGATGTTTATTTTAGGTTCTAGTTTTGTGCATTGCAATATCGTTAGTGAGTAGATCGATAGGGTTTATGAGGAAATGGGTTAGATTTTGGTATATCTAGGGAATCCTTCACTTGCTTAAGTTCATTCATGCATTGGTCTCTCCTCTCTAGGTGTTCTTAGTCCTTATTTCAATTTGATCACTTGAAATCTAATGGTTGCTTCCCACACCCACAAGGTATTTGTGAAATTGCGTGAATGAACCTCGAGGTGGGATTTTTATTTCTAACTCAAAGGATTGATTTTTAGAGTGATTATTGGCTATATTAGATTGTTTCTTAAATCCAATCCTAGTGTAAATCGCTAATGAGATTTAGGTCTGATTACACTTTGGATTCAGTTCAATGCTTATGGGAATGACGTTGATTGTTTGAATTTATTACCTAGAGGTCGTGAAATTAGGTTATTAAAGAAGTGTAGGTCCATACTAAAACAGATCCATTATCACATTCCTCATAAACCCAATCTTCATTTCATCATATTGTATTTGCTTATTTCATATCTCTATTGCTTGCATTACTTTATATCTAGTTTATTTCTCTGTTTTGCTTTACACTCCGTTTTATTTGATTCAATTAGTGATTGGTGACATAAATCATAAACATTATTACTTGGATTGGAAGTAGTTTATCATATCTAGAGTACTTGCATCATACTCTCTTGTTTGATTACTCTATATACTATAGGGCTTTGATAACCTAAGGTGTAAAAAGCTTGTTACCATCTCTAGAAACCCATAAACTTGTGTATCATCTTTGCTTCCCAAATCGAGAATCCAAACCCACTCTTGTGATTTCTACTCTACTTTGATCAATAAACATTGTGGTAATCTCATCACAAATAGTTGGTGTTGTCTGTGTGAACAAGAATTTCTCTCAACACAATGGCAAATATGATTAACAAAAGTGAACCGATGATTCAGACGAAATCTTTGGTGGTTCCTTAAGAAAACTCACTAATAATGATACAACAACGATCCATCCCTGCCCCAATTTCGCAGGCTCCAAGCATCTGAGAAGAACCACCTCACATAGAACCTCACACTGACCCTTTCAAGATCATCTTGGAGCGAATACAACATATGAACAAGGAAACGTCTGAACACCCCCCAAGCTTTGGCCATGATACAAGCCTTCGATCGTGAGCAGATACCCAACTTCCGAGGCAATTAAATCCTGCCAAATTAAATAGAGAATTCTTTAGAAATTCCCCTGCATAATAGGTAATAACGACATCCATGCTCTGCGCGGATTATCCACCTTTTGGCTCGACCGTCTAGCCCTAAGAGGGGAACAAGTCAACGCCATAAGTAAAACAGTGGAAGGAATTACTTGAAAGCTCCACCAAGGAACTTGTTCAGCCCCTAAAGATACCACTTATCAAATATTACCGGCCAGACTCAACACTAATATCAAGTGCCGAGTGTACAAAGGAAGGACAAATTCAAGAAATTTCTCACATCCTTCACAATCGCCACATGAATAACAAGGTTTTCGGATGGTTTGCCAAACTTAATACATACTCATTCAACAACTATAACCAGCTCTATGCCGCGTTTGTAGAGCACTACTTCATGTACATCTAAGAGAACACCTCGATCACTTATTTATTAGCCATATCTAAGGGACCGGAATAGTCATTTTGATCCCTCCTGGGAAAGATTATGACATGTGGCATTGTGTAGAGACTACGTATGTGCCAATTCTGATACTAAGGCTTTAGTCCGTCAGACCAGACTATAAAACAACAAGTGGCATCGTCCGGGAAGCCAACCTGGGAATGCAACCTTTTGTGAGTTCCATCAAAGGTCAATGCATCCCAATACAACATGTTGCAATCTGAAAGCCTTTCTTTTGGTAAAGTTTTAGCAATAAGTAGTACTCGGCTCCAAGGACGCGGTAGTATCAGTAGCCACCACCGTAGATCAATCCAAAGCTCTTGAGGCCAACATTATGGCCGAAACACCCGTAACTCAAGTCGCGTAAAATAATTAAGTGTGAATATGATCCATCTACACTCCTGGGACCACCTAAACGATCACGTGGAGGACAACCCAACAAACTATGGCCAGCCAAAGGCCGCATCATGGGTCAACTTATGTCATGCAATGATTCAATCCGATCAATAAAGAGGTACAAGTGGATGGAAAAAGTCCTAGATTACTAGACCATACAAGCGGTAATCCTTGAGTATTATCTCACAATCATTGACGGAAGCAGAGCCAGCCATCCCAGCGATGACAACGATATTTTCTTCATTGAAGAAGACACATACCAACCTCACAACAATCCACTTATGGTCGAAATGCACATAGCCATCTACGAAGTCACACACAACTTGATCGACACATGGAACTAAGTTGATATAATTTTCAAAGACAGCTAGAACAAAATGAACCTTAAAGGCTTTGGATTAAAGCCAGCATGACACTCTCTTCCCACATTTGACGGAAAGTTATTGACCACATTAAGAACAATAATGCTCCCTATACATTTGGCTGACATGATGAAGTCGGTAAGATTTCATGTTCTTGATGCCCCAACAATATATAATATGATCCTCAGAACACCATGGATCCACATGATCAAGGTTGTACACTCCACATTCTTAGGTTTTTAAGCAATTCGACAATTATCAATAGACTAATCTAGCAAAAACCCTAAGCCCTAGGTCTTGTATTAACTTAACTGAATCTGAAAAATAGGGAACTCGATTATACCTGAAGTTTGATTGGTGCAGCGGAGGTAAGATCAGCAAGTGCTTCAAGTGTAGCACCTCTATTGATAGTCCACATGAACGCAAGTAGGAGAGAAGTCTGCTAGAACTTTTTGTGCAATTCTCTTAGGGTTTCGACTTGTGCAATCAGCGGCTAGGGTTTCTCATCATATAAAAAACGTGTCCTATATCATATATATAGGGAGTTAAGTTAACCTAATTAATTCCTAGTTGAACTAGGATTAATTTAGGCCCAACCCAAAACACCTAATTAATTCCTAGTTGAATTAGGATTAATTTAAGCCCACCCCAAAACACCAAATTAATTCCTAGTTGAATTATGATTAATGTAGCCCTGGGCCAAAACACATGTTCTCATCCGAAATCATGTATTATTACGCTCAAGTCATGAATCATTCCTATAATGATCATTCCCTATTGAATTGTCTCCATTTGCTTAGGTGTGTGACCCAATAGGATCATATAGTACTAGCAGTGAGTATCTCAACTTACAGATTATAAGTGGACTCTAGCAAGCCATTACAACCCCTAGTACCATATGACTTTGTCTAATCTTGATGCTAGAACCCACCACATGATATTCCTCATATTTTCTCGGTTTTGAGCTCACGATTACAGTTATATTTGAGAAATTTGTCTATGTTTTATTGAGATTTCAGGTCAAAAACGTTCAGAGTTGGAATCATGTTTGAAGGTGGACTTTGGAGAGGTTTGAAGCATTTTCCGTCATTCTCCACGAAATGAAGGACCGATCTATCTATCAAGGATCGATCGATCAGTCATCTCAAAGGATTATGCGCACGATATGAAGAACGACTTGGTTTATGAGAAGATCGACTCATCATCCAAGAGATCGATCGATCGCCAAGTTCTTGATCGATCCTAGCCTTTTGCAGAAACCTAATTTCGCGATTTTCAACCTTTGTTTTGGGCCCTATAAATACTATTTTCCTATTTTTATTTGAGAGTCGTCTTTTGATATTGTAGAACAAAATTTTACAGAGTTTTAAGAGTTTGTAAGCTAGGAAGAAGATCTCTTCATACTTGAGAAGAATTTCTGAATCCTCTTTATCTTTGTTTATGCAATTTCAGTTTTAGTTCATCATGATTTGTTTTATTCATTATTGTATGTCTGAATAGATCTTAGATCGGTACTAGGGATTCTAGGGTTTTAGAATTCACTGTTGGAGAACAAATAGGATTGATGAGTAGATGATTCTCCGTCTAATATTCGAATCTAATGCATAAATAAGCCTTATCACCTAGTCAATTATTTTAGGTTGTTAACTTTCCAGAAGGTTATTAAGAACTAGAACTAGGTTAGAAGAGCAATTCATTCACTACCAACAAGAGTTGATGTTGGGTTGATTGTTGGTAATTGAACCTAAATGATAAAACCTATTTGTAATCTCAACCCAACGAGAGTTAGGACCTTCAGGTTATTAGTAGAGGGGTAGATTCAACGAGAGTTGGTTTACCTTTATTTATGTTCAAGCCGATAATAAGATTAGATTAGTTCCTGAATAGTTTCCTTGACAAGAATTCTAACTCCCGAATGAATGCCCAACATCCGATTACTTTAATTATTTGATTACAATAACATTTAAGTTGTTAGAATTCACTTCGTTCATTCGATCGATATAGCTTCTGATTCATTAGAAATTGAGAGTGTAACTTGGCTTTTCGTGGATTCGATCCCTAAATACTATTTTGTTTGTTGTGCACTTGTAGTAGGATATAGGGTTAAAAATCGTTGTATCACCACACGAGTAAGTACAAATGATTGCAGGACATTCCCAACACACATATCACCAGTACGTCAACTTCTCTACCGATAACAACATTTATACCTTGAAAGGAAGCCAAAAAATGTCCCAAACATGCTTCATAACTAAGTTAAAATTATGCAATCTCTAACCCGAAGAAGCCGTTAAAGCTTATGATGCCTCATAAACCTGTAAAGGGTGGGACATATTAACCTTAACCCTTCTTACCCAGAACGATGTGTTGATATAGCTCCCGAACTTAAGTAGGAAATTTGAGTCCAACTCATCAAGTTCCTCGAACTTGTCATGAGCTTGTTACCAATGATATTTTGGCAATGGATCCAAAGGTCGCTTGTCACGAGCTTAATGTAAACCTCACCTTCCGCCCGGTCAAGAAGAAGCACCGCAAGGTGGCGAGCACAAACAGTAGACGGTGAACTTAACTAAATTTTGCAAGTCGGGTGAATCATGAAGGTGAGGTACACGAAATGACAAATTAATCTCATGGTGATCAAGAAAAAGAACGATAAATGGAGGGTGTGCGTCGATTTCACCGACCTTAGCAATACATGCCGGAAGGATAGCTTCCCGTGGCCACTAATTGATCAGCTCGCAAAACCACTACTTGGAACAAACTTTCCTCTTTCATAGATGCCTTCTCCAGATACAACCAGATCAAAATAAGCTAGACCGACTGTGAAAAAAACAACATTTATCACCAATAGGGGAACATAGTGCTATAACGTAATACTTTTTGGTCACAATAATGCTAGAGCCACCTATCAACACTTGCTAAACAAAATATTCATTGGGCGATTAGGCTGGACTATGGACGTATACATTGATGATATGCTCGTCAAATCAATCTGTGCCACCAATCATGTTAGCCATCATGACCGATTGGTAATGAAGGTTAACCCAACTAAATGAACATTTAGTGTGATATGGGGCGAGTTGCTCGGTCAAAAATATCTCATCTTCAATCTCCTATCTCCTAGGTCTACTCTAGAAGTACAACGCCTAACAGGATGAATTGTCGTCCCCGACCTCTTTATCTTTTGATCAATGGATATATACCTTCTGTTTTATCAGATTCTTGTGGTAACAAACATATCATCATGGACAAGAAGTGCGAGGAGGCGTTCACTCAACTCAATATCTACCACTGAATACCAATAGTGCTAGCCAAACTTGAGGAAGCTGAAACTCTTTACTTCTATATTACCGTATCCGGCTTGATAGTTAGTAACATACTCGTTATAGATGATCATAGTGAGAAGAAACGCATCTTTTACATCAGAAAAGCGTTTGACAAGGCTGATTCGAGAACTATGCAACAAAGAAGCTTGCTTTGGCCATCGTCACCATAGCCATAAAACGGCGACCTTACTTGCAATCATAATACTATTATGGTGCTGTCGAACTATCTTTTGCAAACCATCCTACATAGTCCAACCCAACCAGATCTTCTCATTAAGTGTGCAGTGGAACTCATCGAGTATGATATAGAGTACAAGGGCATATTAGCGGAAAAATCTCAATTTCTAGACAAGTTTCTCATCAAACTGTACCCCAAAGTTGTCATATCCAAAGCAGAAGCAACAAATACCTAGTCCCTACATGTTGATGGTTTAGCATCAAGTCATGGCTTCGCAAGCTAACTCCTAACACTTCTGTGTCGATGCTCAACTGGTTGTAAACCAACACATTGGGTTCTATAAAACCAAGAACAAGAGGAGGGACGCCAAACTTAAACTCGTTGATGAACTTGTAAAGGAGTTAAACCCATTCTCGTTAACAAGCATGTCACCCAGCGACAACTCGTCAGTAGACGCCTTGGCTACACTTGCCTCCACATCACACCTGATGCAACAACACATAATCCTAGTTATAAACATAGAGTTCCCAAGTACTGAACTCAATAAGAGACGAGATTGTGCCTACATATAGGTGGGTGGCTTGTCGACTTCAAGGTAGAGCTCCATGATACCTACAGATGGAGGCAACTGATAACAAGATTTTTCAATGTTTTTCAAATCCTATTATGCTAATGTCGATGTAGTACAAAAGGTGTCAATCCACGTGGGAGTGCAACTAGCAATTAAAATGTGATAGAATACTCTAATTCAAGCCGTGTTAATTCAGTGGTTTGTTATCTATCGACCTAAGTGAGCAATTTAGACAACGGGAACCAAAAGCAAAAGTGAAAAGTAAACAGCGGAACAAAGTTCAGTAAGAGCACACAGCGTGACAAAGTGCAGTAAAGAACAAATAGTGTAACAAAGTGCAGTAAAGAGCAATTAGTATAACAAAGTGCAGTAAAGAGCAAATAGTGTAGCAAAGTGCAGTAAAGAGCAAATAGTGTAACAAAGTGCAGTAAAGAGCAATGTCAAGTGTAAAAAATGAATAAGAGAAAGGGTTTCTTAAGGGGCGGAGATCACGGATCAGCGTTTCACTTAAAGTCACTAAATCGCTTATCAAACTCACACAGAGCAGATCTCTAGGCAATAAACTCATAACTATTGAGTCCACTCTCGTGGTAAACAGCCTTAGCGAAGCTATCAACAGACCTTATCATCATAAGCGTTTAACAACCTAGCTAGCATGAAACAACAGTTTAAACAAGCCTAATAAACACCTTAGACAACTAATACCTTAGGCTAAGAATGTAGATCTTTGAAACGGTTAAATCAGTTGGTTCAACGCACCCGTCGGGAGTTAAACGTCTAAAATCATGTTTCAATTGATCAAAAAGGAACAAGCATTAACAACACCGAAACAAAAGAGATGATGTTATTCTACTCTTAAGTGACTTAGATGACTTTAAGGTCCACGCTGATCTCGTCCGTTCCCTCAGGAACCCTAAATTAACTACTCAGACTTCATAGGTAAAACAATCAAGATAACACTAAAGGTGGAAGACATAGTAATAAAATTCAGAAAATAAACTAAGAGTAAAAACAAACTGAAACTAAATTGAAAAGATCATAAAACGAAAGTGGAGTTCTTGTTCTGAGATTACAACAATGAAAAACTCGGAGGGTTCTGAAAACAGTGTTCAAGCGTGTTTTTCTTTGTAACCTTACGGGGGTATTTATACTCGTTCCCCCGTTTTACCTAAAAAGTAAAAAAGGAAAAGTTAAGAAAGATAGTTGACTCGACTTCGTGGGCCGAGTCGAGTCATTGGACCGTCTTAGGCGTAGTTGGCTTGGCCCGTCAGGAGTAAAATTGACTTGGCACGTCAAAGGTGAAGTTGACTTGGTACGTCAAAAGTGAAGTTGACTTGGCACGTCAAAGGTGAAGTCCCACTGGGGTAGTTACCGCTGAGTGATGGTCCGAGTCCCACTGGGGTAGTTACCGTTGAGTGACGGTCTGAGTCCCACTGGGGTAGTTACCGCTGAGTGACGGTCCGAGTCCCACTGGGGTAGTTACCGCTGAGTGACGGTTCGAGTCCCACTGGGGTAGTTACCGTTGAGTGACGGTCCGAGTCCCATTTCCTGAAAATAACCCCAAATGCAATGCGTATGCTATGCAAATATAACATGCGCGTAACACCTATATGTGACGCGAATAAGAGGTAAATGCAACATATATGTATGAAAAGTGAACTAGAAATGGTTCATAAAATATGTTAAAATACGTGCATATCAACAACCTTCTCTGCCAAAGCACAAACGGAGTAATGCTTAGCTGCATTACCCTTGAAGATATACAAGAAGTCCTAAGACAAATCCATGAGGAAGCATACATAAATCATTCTTGCAGACGATCCCTAACTTGAAAAATAAAAACATTATCATATTACTAGCAAACACTTCAGGCAGACTGTGATGATCACACGGCTAAGTGCGAGTAGTGTCAGCTGCACATCTCCATCATATGTGCCCCCACCCGGGACATTGGTGTGACTGTTCACACAATTAAGGCAAAAACTCTTTTTACTTTTCATGAGGGATTATCTCATTAATTGGGTGAAAGTTGAATCCTATGCAAGGAAAAGGACATCCAAAGTTCGTATAGAAGAACATAATTTGTTTTCGCGGCCTCCTTTATGAGATCGTCACCAGCGAAGTCATCTACCCTAACATTTTCAAATTAGCCACCATTGAAGGCGAGATAGTACTGAGGAGCTGGAACCCAATAAACCTCAAGCGCTTCCAATACCAGATCGGCACAAAAGCACGATGCACACAACACTCAAATAAAACCAGAAGAAATAGCCTTAAATAAAAGTTGTAAGAAAATTGAATAACAACTAATTTTATCTCCACGTGGTATGTAGACAGCCTTCAGGTACATCTATATATTTACTAAAACTTTTAGTCCCTTCTCAAAAATTCTCAAAGCCGAGATCCACCTCGCGTAAGTCAAGTTAATCTCGCATATCTCTAATAGAAATGGCTAAGTCCCTAAACTCTCAAAGTTGAGGTCTGCCTTGCATATGCAAGTTCATTTCGCATACTTGAAGAGGAATGACTAAGTCCCTAAATTCTCAAAGCCGCGGTCCACCTCGCTGTAGCCGAGTTCATCTCACATGCTCTCTTAAGCAAAAGAGGAGGAATAAATAAGTCACTTAATGATCAAAGAGGGGGGCAACATCGCATAAGCCAAGTTCACCATGACCAAAAGCAAAAACAAAAAAACAAACAAAAAAAGGAAAAGAGCACAAAAGAGAAGGAGGCAGCGGCCAAATTACTCCACAACCTTTTGCTCTATTTCTTCATTTACCACATTACCTACATGTTTGATATCTAAAAATAAAGATAGCACATATTCTACCCGATTAGGCTGCATCTCCAAAGGCGGTGGAAACTTCCCCTTCTCAGAAGCACCCTTGGGAGGAGTCGATGTTCCAGGCCACATCGAAACCACATCACGATCGCCCGAAGTAAGGTCAGTAATGAGACCGACATCAACCTTCTTCTCTCACTTTAATTCGGATGACAACATTGTAGCCTAGCATCTGATTCACAACAACTAACAGTCCAACAATGTGGCCATATGTCGTGAGTGGTTCCTGAGCATTGGTGATGCCCTCAATCTTTTGCCTCGATAAAAGGCTCCAACCACTACAAGAAAACAGCTCAAAAACCGACCAACGTTCTGACAAGAAGGTGACGGTCGGATATTTCCAACAAGAAAACTCACAACAAGCAACAGCTTTGACAAATATCAAACAACAGTCGGTAATTGTCTGAAATTTCTGACCAAAGCCGACAACCAACACATACCGACCGTTTCTTACGACGGGTTGAAGGTTACAGTCGGTTATTTCTTACAGCCATTCCGACCACCACCGACAGCCTTACACTTCCGAATGTATCAACGATACCAGTAAAAACGTTATCCATGTGTCGTTCTCAATTATAACCGAAAGTAGGTATGACTGTCAATATCCATCGAAAACGGTAGGAAAGTGCATCTTTATAAGCACAAACGATCGTGTTCTGGCTACACCTTCATTTTTCAAAAAGTAGAACACAAAATGTCAAATATATATTTTCGGGCTTGAATGGATCAAGAAAAAAACAATCCAGAAACGGGGTTACTTACCGCAGAGTATGCAAATAGGATGAAATAATTTATGGAGTTCGCCGGAAATCAAAGCATTACTCGTGAAACAGGTAATATGTATTGCCCATGTCGTAACTGCAAAAATAGGAGATTTATTTCAGTAAAACAAGTTTGGCTCCATCTGTGTAGTAGAGGTTTTATTCTTAGGTATAAAGTATGGTACTCGCATGGGGAGGATCCATCTATGGTTAATTTTGCTAGTACTAGTGCAAATATATATGATGGTTTAGGTAGTGGAGGAACAATGCATGAATAAGTTGAAGGTATGGTTAATGTTTGAAGTGGTAATGAATGTTATGATGGTGGTGTGGGAGTGGATTCGACTCTTGATGGCAAAAACGTAGATGGTTCAATTCAGATGGTGAACAATGCATTCAGAGAGAATATTTCTACTTTTGAGGAGGAAATAAATAGAGGGGAAAACCAAATCTAAAAGGACAGAGTTTTATAATATGTTGGACGCAGCGAAAAAGCAGTTGTATGGTGGGTGTGTTGATGGGATATCTCCGTTATCGACTGCAACTGACTTGATGAATATCAAGACAGATTACAATTTAGCGGAGACATGTGTATATGTGATTGCTAATTTGTTTAGCACGAGTCTACCCAAAGATAATATTACTCCTAGTTCTTACACGAAGGTTCATAAATTGGTCGCCGGAATTGGGTTACTGTACGAGATGATAGATGTATGTATCGAGAACTGTATGATCTACTGGAGAGAAGATTCAAATATGTTGCAATGTCGATTTTGTCGTAAACCTCGGTTCTAGGAAACAGGTGGTAGAAATCGGGTCCCATACAAGCGGATGTGGTATTTGCCACTAGGAGATAGGTTGAAAAGGCTATATCAGTTGGTTGCACATCCTTCAGATGCGAAGACATGTAAAGATTTTAAGTTATTTTATCCTGATTTTGCTGCCGAAAGCAGGAATGTGTATCTCGGCTTATATACATATGGGTTTAGTCAATTCGGGAAACACAGGAGACAATATTCAGTTTGGCCGGTGATTGTTACACCATACAATTTACCGCCCTCCTTTTGTATGAAGTCAGACTTCTTATACTTGACAGTTGTAGTCCCAGGGCCGGATCATCCAAGAAAATCACTCGATGTGTTTTTACAGCCACTAATTTATGAGTTAAAGCAATTATGGGAGACTGGAGTGGAAGCGTTTGATGTGTCTAGTCAGATTAATTTTACGATGAAAGTCATACTTATGTGGATTATAAGTGACTTCCCTACCTATGAAATGTTGTCTGGGGGACATGACACATGGGAGAATTTAATGTCCAACGTGTGAGGACAACACAGAAGCATTCCAATTGAAACACGGAAAAAAAATCTTGGTTTGCTTGTCACTGGCGATTTCTCTCAGTGTATCATCAATATCACAAAAGCACAACATTGTTTACTAAGAATAAGAAAGTGATGTACGGTCCACCTCCAAAACCAGATGGTCGTACAATAGTAACTCAACTTCGAGATTTTGGTGCAGAAAAAACTATGGATTGTGGGGGAAATGGTCATTGTCCTGTGTATGGCGTTGGAGAGTATCACAATTGGCACAAAAAGAGTATATTCTGGGAATTACCGTATTGGAAAACTCACCAGCGACATCATTATCTAGACGTTATGTACATTGAAAAAAATGTGTTTGATAATATCATCAATACTGTTCTAAGTGTGAAGGGGAAAACGCAGGATAATTTGAAATCCAGACTAGACTTACCTGATATTTGTGGCAGAAGATCACTTCATGTACGAGGGAACAATAAAGTTGGTTCTATTCCAATATTCAGTTTGGATGCTTCAAAAATGGTACATATTTTATTCAATTCTATATGCACTTAACTTATATATTGTAATTTATCAGAGCATGATATGAATAATAGGTGGTATTTTTCGATTGAATAAAATACAATGTGTAATTTCCCGACGGCTACGCATCCAATTTGCGCACTTGTGTTGACAGCTCACACATAACATTTTTTGGGATGAAATTTCATGATTGCCATGTCGTGATGCAACAATTATTTCCTTTTGCCTTTTCGTATTTGCTACTGCGAACTGTACACGAAGCTATTGCAGGTACAGTTTTAATTTTAGTACCATTTAGTTAGTGTAAACAACTTTGCAACTTAATATAAGCTTATAATATACCTAGGTATAGGGGCATTTTTCCGTGCTTTGTGTTCGCGAACACGCACTGTAGGCAGGATAAAGAACTTGAATGACAAAATTTCAGTAATTTTATGTACTCTTGAAAAGATATTTCCTCTGTCATTATTTGATGTTATGGAACATCTTTTGATCCATCTACCACGAGAAACAGGTAAGTAGATTGTCATTATGTCATTTGGTAATTTGTATATAGATTGATTGGCCATTGAATTCCAATACAGAGTTAGGTGGACCAGTTCAATACAGATGAATATATCCGTTTGAACGATACATGTTTCACTTAAGGAAGAAAGTAAAAAACCTGAGCAGAGTCGAGGGTTCCATAGTTGCACAATGCTTAAATGAAGAAACCGCAAATTTCTCTTCATTAAACTTTCATCCGGAAGTGCAAACCACGACACGCAGACCACCTCGACATGATGACGGTGGCAAAAACCCAGTTTATCCTGCATATGCTCCCGATACATTTTTTCAGGTTGGTAGGTTGAGCGGAAAAGCAAAACAGAGGAAACTGAGTACGGCAGAGAGCAAACATATGCATCTGTATATTGCGAATAACAATGTTGAAATTGAGGAATTAGAGCGGTATGATTTCTACGGTTTCTCTATTGCAATATATGTTTCGTGTATAGATCAATCTTATAATTAATTAAAAATTTTAATTTTAGGATTTACATGGGCCAATTAAGAGCAGCTTATCCTTAGATGTCTGATGAAGATCTATACGGGATCAAAAATGGCGAGTTCACTGAATGGCTAAAATTCTATGGAAGTATATTAAAATTTTATTCAAACAGTTCAAGCTATTTGAAATCTTGTAATTAATGGTAGTAACACGAAATTTGACTACAGGTTACGAAGTATTCTTAACTTGGCCAACAGTTTCCGACATGGGTACAAGAGTTTGTTATGGGTCCAGTGTCAGTTCCAAATTCATATCCAATATATTGCACAAGAGGTTATGCTTTCAAAATTCTCTGTGAGGGGATGAAAAGACCGACTTCTGATTATAGTGTTTCTTCTACGTCTGGTGACAGGATTTACTACGGTGTTCTACGAGAGATATTGGAGGTGAGCTACCCAGGACTTATGGGTTTGAAATGCATAGTTTTCAACTATGATTGATACGACCCTACTATAGGAACCGGTGTGCATAGATGAGGTTGGTGTAACGTTTCTTAATTCTAGACGTAAGCTTCAAAAATACGATCCTTTCATTCTTGGGTTACAAGCAGATCAAGTGTGTTATCTATCATACCCACAAGTCTCAAATAGGAGAAACAGTTGGATTACTTTGGCAACCATAAACCCACGAGGAAGACTTAATGGACCATCAGAACAAGATTCTATGCAGCAAGCAACGCCGGGGGTACTTGGACCTCTTCAGATGGAACTTGGTATTGATCTTTGTGTAGATATGACAGAATAACCAGATGCGACAGTCCATGGTGACTCTGAAGAATATATTACACAGTTTGGTGATGCTTTACCCGAGAGTTCTACTGACGCGTCGAACGATTTTGATTATGCTTCCAAATAATCTGTTGTATAACCTTTTCAAATAAAGAAAACGTTATATATTTCTTAATGTTAAAATAAGTATTCCAATTATTTACTTAAAGTATTAGATGAGATCAACAAAAATGAACATAAGATAACAAATTTTTTTATATAAATTATATTACACATTATAACATACATATTACATAAACTAACATAAACTATCTTATATATAACAAAAATATTATATACATAGTTGTATAATTAAACAATTTTAAATATCTAAATTTATATATATTTGTGTGTAATAGAGGCGGTCGGAAAAAAGAGGAAACTGACCGGGTCCAACGGGTAAAAGAAAGGGAAATCTGGGTGGCAAATGAAACGTGGCTTGGAATTTTATGCCACGCGGTCTGACGGTTGTCGACGGCTTCTGTCAGGTTCCAAAATTATATCATGGCCTTTGTCTATTCCGTTTTCCTCCGCGAATCGCAGAGTTCCCCGGCGACTTTGACAAGGCAATGTGATGGTTACCGAGCCCGCTTCCACCACCTCCGGTCGACTCGTCTCCAACCGTATATGCTATTTCCACCATCATGTAAGTTTATGAATTTTTATTCCCAATTTCTTAGTTTTTCCAATTTGATTTCCACATTTGTTAAGTTTATGAATGCTTAATCGTAGTTAGGGAAACTGAATTGGGTGTTATTGATGCTTAATCGTTGGGTGTTGATTTCGCGAATTAATTTCAATTGCGTCGTGAATGTATTTGTGCGTTAAGGTCCGACGGTGGTTTCGGGATATCACGATTCTTATCCTATTCTCCACCACTTTTATTTCCTCTCTTAACTAATCTTTTAACAATCCAACATAGTTAACTAATCTTTGTTCTTTGAATAATAGAAAAGAATGAAGAAAGATATGTGTTAATAGTTAATTACTTAAGCTTTGCTTCTAATGTCCATTCATGTGCCACCGATCATGTTTTAAACAAAAAAAAAAGACATGCAAGATCATTAATGAATCCTTCTATAACTGGATTTGATCAATGCAGAGAAATTTCTAGTGAAATTAAAGTAGTGATGATCTTCTAATTGTTTTCAATAATTGTCTTTGTAAAAATCACTTGATTTTCTTTGAAAAATAAAACAAGATTTTCTTTGTCATAAATTAAATATTACATGATTGTTTTCTATCTTTTTACTAATAAATTTCTTTGCTAAATATTACATGATTTTTAAATTTTAAATTGTGTTTTCTTTACCTAAAACAATTGATATTTAGGAACAAATATAACATATGTCAATGTATACGTATTTTTTTTGGAATTAATTTTTTTAAAGGTCTAGTTACTGTGACTTTTAAAGACACCTACATGGTGTCATTGACTCGGACCAGACACAGAGTCCAAGGCCAGTCCATCAATCTCCTCAGGAATTTCAACCACAAAGTTCAGTGGCGCACCTCACGATTGAACAACTACTCACTGCAGAAGAATGTCGGCACATTACCGTTCTCGATTCGAATGGAGGTTCTTGGTACATTTTATTTGTATCTTCAATTAATATTTATTTATTTATGATAATTATATATTTACACTTCTTAATATTTACAATATATATGTCAGGTTTCGGTATGAAAAAGTATTAAGAAGTCAATTTTAAAACTGATTCAGCATCAGCTTCCCCAAGCTTATACCCGGTACAATGATTTTCCGCGGAAATTGCAGGAGAGTTGATTCAAATAGTTCACGGTAATATTATTTTAAATTAATAGTTCAATTATGCATTTCTATATTACAAGTATTTATTTTAAAATAATGTAATTCAAATTTATTTTTTGCAGCAAGATTTTAATTGGGACCTCGAGTTAATTCATCGGGTCAGAGCTGAGTTTGATAAGCAATGCCGCACTTCATACAAGAACACTATCAATGAATGGAAGCAAGCATGGAAGGCGGGGAAAAAACAACACCCATGTTGCAGCTCCGAAATTTTCCAGCAATTCATCGCGTATTGGGAGCACGTGGACACCAAGAAAGTGACAATCAGAAACTCACTCAACAGGAATAGCAACCGCGGCAGATTTGGAGTCGCTACCCGTAACAATGGCTCTCAGACTTTTGAGGAACGTTCCCGTGTTTTAGTACGTAACTTTTACAAATTACAAGACTTTTTTTTTAATTACTTACAACTATTAAATATATTTTTTAGGCATCTCAACTTGGCGAGGAACCATATTTATTCCTCCTTATGGAAGATAAGCATACTAACAAGCAGACGAAGAGGGTAGATGACAAGAAGGTTTTTGGTGTTCTCGAGACGGTGAGGCCGAAGACGACGAAAATACTTATGCAACGCAGTCAAGAAGGCGAAAGTAGTTCTACACAACTGACTCAGGAAGAAATCGATCAGCTCGTCATTGTGGTATAATTTATTTTTAAAAAAATTTATAATTACTTACCAATATTACTATAAATTTTGTCTTCTTTGTGTAGTCTACTCCTCGTACTAAAGGTTGCCCTTTCAGACTTGGCAATCAGGTTATTTCTGATGGTGTCCTGGCACGTCTCACCTATAGTTCGTTAACGCTGTTAGAACATTAGCACTTCAGTCATATGCGAATAAAAAAAGAGGAGAGGGAGTGTCGGGCCGAAGAGAACAACGTCAAATTGGAGGAATTTGAGCGTCAGATGCAAAAATTTGCGAAATTTCGAGAGGATTTTATGAGTTTCACATCCTCACCTAATTAGATTAGTATAGTGTATTTGACAATTCTATTTTATAAACTCTTTTAAATATTTAAATTTAAATTTTAATAATTTTTAATTTATTATTTCGTATTATTACGTAAATATTCTAATTGTAATTATTATAATTTATATTTTATTATAATTTTTTATATTATTATCGTTAGTGTAGGAAGTGGTCGAAAATTTCTGACCACCACCAACAGAAAAGTTCCGACAACCTCCGATGGGTCCTTGGCGACAGGCACTGACGGGTGCCTTCCGACGTTCTCAGACAGCTGTTCTCCGACATCTCCCGACAACAGCCTTCCGACGACTCCCGACAGACACATTCCAACGTTTACTGACCTTATTTTTCGACCAGTAGATGTTGTGAAAAAATATCAACCACTACTGATGATTTTTTGACCATTTATGACAGCTATCTTCATCAAAATCCACCTTGTCATTGACCTACATCAAGAATAGAATTGTCATTGACTTCAATATAAAACAACGACATTTTAAATTATATAACTTGTGAGGAGAACCACGTATAATCTCATATTTGAAATTCATGCTCACGTAATAAGCGCCAAGGTAATCATTGTAGCGAGATATGCGTGCAACTTCTTCAAGAAAGTTACGATCAGCAACGACATCGCATTTTTTGCCGTCAAACACAACATCACGATATTGTGGACCGAGGTAGGAGCCAATTGTGTAAACACCATCTTCTTTTCGTCACAATAATCAATGAACATTCGAGGGAAAGGAGATTGAAGTCCGCACGTGAATGAATTTGAAGACTTGGAAGCTCTTGCTCGTCAATCATCACACTCGAGCAAGTCTCGGATAACTTGGTAGGCTTGTCATAAAGAACAGACGAATCTGATGAACCGATGATGTTCGCGTCGGACCTCTCAACGAACAGATGTTCTTAAATCGGATATATGTCTTGAGACATGAAGAACATGAAGACTCAACAAACACTTAGAATATGGGTTGAGAAAAGTTGATATTCCACTAACAAAATTTGAATCCGGATTGAGCCCCAAAAATCAAAGAAAACAAAAAAGAAAAGAAAAAGAAAAAGAGAGTAAAAAAGAGCCCATTTGCAGAATACATTGAGACACAGAAGATGAACATCAAATTCGGGAGAAAAGAGCCTATTTGTAGAGTTGGCAATGTCTCTCTGAAAACCCTAGAGAGGAAAAAGACTGTTCATTTCCCCACAATCAATAGGGCAACAAAACAAAGACATATGACAGATATCAATGTTAGTTCGTCGAAACTTGAAATCTTTATTTTTCTAACGAATTTGGAGGGACTTACTGTAGAGGTTAAATTGGATAGGTCTAATTTTTAAGGACTAATCTTAAATGAAGGCACATAAATACAAAAAAGGTCGCCATAAGCTAAGATATATTAGAGTAAAAAGTCCACAAACCCAACTCTAAACTAGCTCAAACAATGACACATGTTAGACTCCAATCAGCATGTAAAACAACACATGTATCCCACCGACAAATGGATGAACTCCTTAAAATCAACATGTCTATTCCAAGTTTTATATCTAAAATCTGTTGGGTATATGCAGAGTAACACGTGTGCACCATTAGCGAATTCCACTAAAAACCCTAAGTTCAACCAAAATAGTCTATAAAAAAACAAATGAGGGGAATGAGGAGACATAAAAAACTAGAGAAAAAGAAGAAGAAATAAACAAGGACGAATACAACCGAAGGAGATTGAACAAGATTTAGAACAACAACTTAATATCATCAAGTGTAATCAACGACCTCATAACAACAAATCTCGGCCCGAAAGAAATTTTCCAAAATTGACTAACATAAAAAAGATATATTAAAATTTGTTTGTGCTTAATCTGGCTCGAACAGTCTCTGTATATACTTTGAGTTGTGTCTCTTTGTTATAGCTATTTAGTATAAGGATATGTATTGCTTTGTCTATTCAACACTCATTTAGATCGTACTAGTTAAATACTCTTATTTTTGGTAATAAAAATACAGTTAAACTTCTATAAATTATTAAGACTATACTAAAATAATATTTTTCATTAATTTATATAGACTATAAATTTATCGATATATTAATTGAACCAAAAATTCAATTTGAGACTATAAAATTATATTATTTTATAAAGGTTATTAGTGTATATTAATTTATAAAGTATTAATTTAAAGAGGTTATACTCTATAACTAAAATGAGATTTTAAGAACACAGAATTTGTATGTCTAGAGTGACGGGATCTAAGAGCACCTCCAAAAGAGACTCTTAAGAAGAATTCTTAGGGATTTAATGATTTTAATTAAATGGAAATAAGATTAATTTGGCAGAACCATTTCTTAATTAAGAAACTTTAGAAATTTTAAGAGACACATACGTGTCAATTTATCTTTGAAGGGTTTTCGGTGGAAAAAGAAAATCAGAGTCGGGGCGATGAGACAATTCTCTTTTATGTTTTCTCAAAAAAATTTTTTTTTTGCCTCTTCTTCTCTAGTGGCAATTATCGCGATTTGACTATTTCATCTTTCTCTCCGGTGGCAAATCTAAAAGATTGAAATTTGGGATTTTTTTCGTCACGTCTCTTTAAATTTGAGTTATTTTGTGGTCATCACTTTTTAACTTTTTGGTTCTTTTTATTCGGAGGGAGAATTGAGAATGACCAATATGCCGAATTGGAAGCTAGAGATGATGGCATCGATTGATGTTCATCTTGGTCAACTGGTTCCTCGTAAAGTTAGTGAAACGGCAAGCTTATTGAGTATGATGATTTGCTCTTAAATCGATTTCTCGATATTCTCCAGGATTTGCACAGTAAAGATCTCCGAAAAACTGCACGTTTACTGGTTTTTGGGTTTGATCCCATTTGAATGAAGATCTGAAACGACATGCTTTATGATGATTTTTAGATAAAGATTTTTAACTCATGTTTTGATCCGATCATGGGTTAAATTAGAGTTTTAGTGATGCAAACGTCTTGTCAGTTTAGATATTTGTGCTTTCATGTTATCTAGAATTACTTAGTGATCTTATTATGTGTTGTTGTTTTATATAGGTTCAAGAGCTTTATGAGCAATCAGCAGAATATGAAGGGAAGCATGAACCAAAAAAGCTAGAGGAACTAGAAAATGTTTTGGCGAGTTTAGATCTAGGAGATTCTATTGTTATCAGCAAAGTTTTCTCTCACATGCTTAACTTAGCCAATTTGGTTGAGGAAGTATAGATTGCTTATCGTCACGGGATCAAGAAGCTGAAGAAAGATGACTTTGTTGACGAGAGCTCTGCTACTACTAAATTTGGCATAGCGTTAGAACTTATTGACAATTATCTCAATCTCTCATATGCTCTATTACTGCAGTCTAATCGTTGAGGCATTGTTAATTATCTCCCAACATCGAGCTTTCTTTTCTTTTTCTTCAGAGAATCATTGTCATTTCAAGATAGCTATTTATGTTGCTTTAGCTATATAGTGAACCTTCTCTATATATCTATGTCATCATCTCTCGCATAGTATCATGTTGTAATCACTTTTTGTATCTGAAATTGCAGGACTATATTCCACACGCTTTGACTCAGCATAAGATCTATTAAAATGCTTTCTTTAGTAAAGTATCGGGTAACACATAGCGATGTCTCGTGAAGTACTTATACATTTAAGCTATTGTAATACATGTAATTTTTCTCTAGGTCTCAACGTTTTTGCTTATTGTCTATATATATATAGACCATGTTGTTTTTTGATTATCTGATGATTATGTTATTGTAATACATGTAATTATTCTCTAGGTCTCTAAGTCTTGTGTGGATTTGGTTATATTAGGTGATAACTTCTCTGAAAGAAGCTCGACTTGAATCTTAATATTTGATATTGGGAATTGGCTTCACCAATGCTCACACTTTTATCAAGAAGTAAGACTCAAATCATTGTTCATGTTAAACCCTAGATGTTTATTATTTGTATGGTTGTTTAATAAGGCTCAAAACCTATGTTTTTCTGTTGTTGTTGCATGACTCAACCTTCCATTCCAGAAACAAAAGAAGCATTGCTTTAGGAAGAGATTTGAAAAAATTCTTTATTTATGGTATGCTCAATCTTTGTTTCTAAACATTTGCAGTTTAGATAATGGCTAAACATTTGCATGCTATAAATCATAATGAAGTTTACATTAGAAAAAAAAATTTAAGAACCCAATGGGATTCCACCATTGGACGCATAAAAAATTCAAAATTTATTATAGACTTCTTAACTCTCAACAAATCATTTTTTTAATGTTAAGAATCCCACTTGAGGTTCTAATTGTTGGAAATGGTTTAACAAAATGTTATGTTAAGATAATAGTCGAGAAGAAGGGACATATTATTCTCATTTTTATTTAGATATTGATAGCAACTAGAAGTATTACACAATCTAGAGATCGACAACACAAGGCGCCTACAACGAGAGAAAACATAGAAATGCATGCGAGTGGCACCGTCGTGGATACGCTTGTTTTTTGGCAGTTTCAAGTGCGGGTTTAGAGCCTTTCGTGCAGAGTGTAGAACATGCCTTGGTGCATTTTTCAACAGATCCATTCGCGATCTGACTTGCATTTAATTCACAGAAAACAATATTAGTATGGATTATTAGTTATTATTCCAATAGGAATGATAACAATAATTATAAAGAGCTTGAGGAGTTTGGTTTACCGGAGTTCTGGAGAGTAGTTAACAAACTACACACAGAGAAAGTACAGCCTCACATGCAGTATTCAGTGACAGCATCACCACCTTAAGTTGAACGCAGAAAAATGTAATCTTGATCCATCTTGTAAGTAAATAACATATATAATAAAGCACAATGAGAAGAGAATCAAAGTAACATGAGTTTTCGAGATTGTTTTGATAACCAGAAGGTTAGTTAGCATGAGCGGAAATCATAATGCATTCACTGATTTGTAGACAAGCTTTCATGGTACTTCCATCCATGCGGCAGACAATAAAGGCATTTCGATCTTGCTCGGATTGGCAGCAATATTTGACCATTGCCCCTACTTAAATCGGCATCAAGACCAGACTCATTATGAGCATACTCAAAATCACATTTTTGCCTCCCATCTTACTTGTTTGTTTGAAAGTCTCTGTAGATGAAACCTATAGAGTATACCCTTGCTTAAATAGTACTATCTCTTGTACAAATGTGCCACCATATAGTGCGAAATGCAAAAGATGTTTTACAGACTAAATAGAAATACAAAACAAAAAATTGTGAAGATGAGTGCAATATCCAGCAGGCTCCATACACAGCTCTTCCACATGATATATAAGTATTTTTGGTGATATTAATTTTCTTTCCTTAAAACGATATGTTTTACAGAGTAGTCGAAGCTATGGAGTTTGGTTCCAATCTATATATGTAGTTCCTTACAAACGTGTTTTATGTTTCTTCGCTCTATGTTTTAACCAACTCTCTTGTGGTTATGCTACGTGTTAATTTGTGTGTTTGAACCAACTCACTTGTAGTTGTGGGAGATTTGATTTTGAATCTGAATTTCTCTTCGGACGAAATGAAAATTATCTTCTC
>JAKUCM010006244.1:0-49190 GCA_023374145.1 Lepidium sativum
CACCAGAACGTTGACTTTTTCGTGAGAGTTGACGTTTTTAGGGCTTTTTGTAAAAAGGCCTATAAATACCCCCTTTTGTAATTAAGCAAACCCTAAAACGTTTTAGCCTCTTTTATTTAAGCAAAATTTTTTTTTCTCATTTTTCCTTTGTAATTTCCTTTTCTTTGAATCTTAGATCCTTGTTGATCCTTTAAGAATTCGATTTTCTACTTTCAATTATTGTTGTTGCTCTCTGTTTGATCTTTCTGATTATGTTAATGGTTTACAATTCTAGTTTATGTTCTTCATCATGAATATTGAGTAGATTAATTAGGGTTCTTGAGGAGATGGTGAGATTAGGGTAGATTTAGGGAATTCCTGACTTGTTTAGGTTTGATTAGGCTTATATCTCTTCAATCTAAGTGTCCTTAATGCTTATTTCTTTTTGATCAATTGAAATCTGATGATTCGGTGTTTCCCACCCAAAAGATGTTTGTGATAATGCTTGAATGAACTTAGGTTGAGATAACTTCTCCTAGCTCAAGAGATTGATTGTCTAGGGTGTTATTACACTCTGTTAGGTATGTGTTTAGTGCCTCTTGAGCCCTCTAATCATTGGTGAGAATCAAGTCTGGTCAGGGTTTGAGAGAGGTCCCATTGCATGAGAATGAATGTGATTGTTGTGATTTCTTGCCTAGAGGTCATTTAAATAGGTTGATAAACAAGCCTGAAATCCCTAGGAATGCTCTGTTCATTGATCCTTAACCTCAAGAACCCCATTTCCTTCATTGAATTTTGTGTTATCTAGCACTCTGGTTTTCGCCATTAATTATGTTTCTGCATTGCTCTATTTTTCGTCATTGCTCTGTTTTTAGTTGCCCTGTTTTCGTTCTGTTTTTGCGTTCTATTTTCATTAAGCTTGATTAGCATAATATCATTCACCAAAATCATTGTGGCTTAGATTAGGTTGAGTAGATTGCATCCAAATTGAATAGTTGCTAGCCCAATTGGATGGACACCTTACTGTACTGTAATTGATTACATAATAGTAGGTTATTTGATAACCGTAAATCGCCTGTTATCACTAACGCATTTTTCTGTTTTGTTTCTTTTCATTCTAGATCTTTCAAACTATTTCCTTCTTTTATTTCTGTATTTTTGAGCTTTTGAGACTGACATCAGCTTATTTGATATTCTATTTTCTTAGCATTATCCTGAACTTAGTATCACTTATTTTACATTTGTCAGGAATCGATTAGACTATTGGAAAACCTAGAAACAAAGCAACACTCAGGGGATTTCATGCTGATTTCACACCTAACCTGACTTAATCCTCTCGTCAAGGGAATTAGTAATACATCAAGTATGTTCCTTCTCTTTACTCAATGAAAGATGTTCCTTTTAAGTTTGGGTTTGTATCTCTCTTCACCATGTTCAGGCATTTTAAGCCAAAAATTCTGATACTCGATATAAATTTTTGCATTAAGTTAGCCTAGGGTAAAAGTTTTCCAATGACGCTGCAAAATTTTAGAGTGAATTAGACGTCTCTGAGGATACATCTTATGACGTGACCTTTTTCACTTTACTAATTAGGTTACTGAAGGAAAACTTACTGGTAAGAATTGGTCTTATGAAGAGAGAGAGAGAGATGGAATCAAACTGAAGGTAGTCTAGAGAGTAGAAGTAGGAACTCTTAGCCTTTTGATCGATATTCCCTCGAATGAGACTGCTCTTAGATTTATTAGGGAGTCAGTATGAGAATTCTGATTGTTTGTTTTGAGTTGTGACGCGAGATTGTTATGTTTCTAAGTCGAGGGGAAGTACAAAGTGGTCTCGATTTTGATGAGTCGTATTCTTGTGATCACTTTGGAATTGATGTGCAGGATCTCGAGAGAGTCATTTATCTGATGAGATGTGATCTTCCTTCAGCCTTTCTTTCTTTGCTTGAGGACAAGCAAGAAGCTAAGTTTGGGGGAATTGATATCCTCATATTTTGTCGGTTTTGAGCTCATTATTACATTTATATTTGGGAAATTCATCTATGTTTTATTGAGATTTCAGGTAAAAAACATTCAGAGTTGGAATCATGTTTGAAGGTGAACTTTGGAGAGGTTTGAAGCATTTTCCGGCATTCTCCACGAAAGGAATGACCGATCGATCGACCAAGGATCGATCGAGCAATGATCTGAATTATGCGCATGATCTGAAGAATGACTTGGTTTCTGAGAAGATCGATTCATCATCCAAAAGATCGATCGATCAACCAAGGATCGATCGATCAAAGCCTTTCGCAGAAACCCTATTTCGCGATATTCAGATCTTGTTTTGGGCCCTATAAATACTCTTTTCCTATTTTTATTTGAAAGAAAATATGTGAGTTGTGAGAGACGAATTTTACAGAGTTTTGAGAGGAATTTATGAATCCTCTTTATTTCTGTTAATGCAATTTCAGTTTCAGTTCATCATGACTTGCCCAATTTGTTGTTCTATGTCTAAGTAGATCTTAGATCGGATCTAGGGAATCTAGGGTTTTAGAATTCACTGTTGGGGAACAAATATGATTGATGAATAGATGATTCTCCTTATACTACTTGAGTCAAATGCATAGATTAGCTTGATCACCTAGTCGATGAATTTAGGTTGTTAACTTTCCAGAAGATTGTTAAGAACTAGATCTAGATAAGAAGAGTAATTCCTTCACTACAAATGAGAGATGATGCTAGGTTGGATTGTGGGTAATTGAACTTAAACGATAAAGCCTGTCTGTAATCTGAAACCAACGAGAGTTAGGACCTTTAGGTTATTAATAGAGGGGTAGATTCGACGAGAGTTGGTTTACCTTTATCTATTTTCGAGCCAAGAATAAGATCAGAGTAGTTCCTGAATAGTTTCCGTGACAAGAATTCTAACTCCCGAATGAATACCCGACATCCGATTGCTTTAGTTATTTGATTACAATCACATTAAACTTGTTAGAATTTACTTCCTTCATTCGATTGATATAGCTTTTAATTCAATAGAAATTGACAGTGTAACTTGGTTCTTTGAGGAATTCGACCCCTAAGTACTATTACGTTTGTTGTGCACTTGTAGTAGGATATAGGGTTAAAACTCGTAGTATAACATCTCCAATTTCTGATATGTTTTGGCCTCCAAGCATGAAACCCTTGCACATGATCTTGTTGTGCAACCGATGTGTGTCTGTATTCTTATTCTCCATCTCAACCTGATCCTGATGATCCTCTTGCAACCTATTTCGCTGTTCCCGCAAATATTCACGAGGCAACTATTTCATATTATCCAAGTAATAGATGAGATGCTCACTGCCTTTGATTTTGGTCTACATACAACCCGAATATGTTCATTGAACAAGACGCTCGACTAGGTGTTGGTCGAGTGTGGAGCTCGAGCTTGGCGAATACCTAGAAAAACAGCAATGCTAGACCAGATTGTAGTCGAGCTTGCTGGTCGAGCGTAGCAAAAACAGATTAAAACACGAAGCTCGAGCTATGTGTGGTCGAGCTTGAGAGTCGAGTGTACCTGAAAAACAGGAAAAAACCAGAAACAAAGTATAAAGACCCCGAGCAATCAAAACACAGAATATAACTTGGTCTTAGGTAGTCGAAATTCCTATTAGTACCTAGCTAGAACCCATTTAGCAACAACACCAATTTGATAACATAATTTTTCACCAATTTAGCAAATCAAATATCTAGAAGCATTATCATAGTCATTGCAATACAAATTGGAATCAATCCAAACAAGAAAGAAACTAGCAATCATAACTCGGTCAACTCAAGCTAATCCAAGCCAATCATCATTTAACGATAGAATTCCATTGAAAATAAATTTGGTAAAAACATAGCAAGAACACAAAAGAGAGTTTTAGTTTAAAACCAAAGCACAGACTAAATCAATTCACAATGGAAGAGAATGGGTTCTTGAGGAGTAGGAGCAATGATCAAAGCTTCACTAGGGGATCCTAACTTGTTTAAAAACCAATATAGATGACCTTTAAGCAAGAAATCAAACTAATCACATTCTTTCTCATGCAATGAGACTCAACCTAGGCTACAACAAGACTTGGTTCTCACCAACGATTCATAGACTAAGATGCACTAAGAACATACCTAGAATAGCCTAATAACACCCTAGACATTCAATCGCTTGAGCTAGGAATGAAAATCTCAATTTAGGTTCTTGCAAGCATTTTTACAAACACCTTGTTGGTAGGAAACACCAAATCTCATATTTCAATTGATCAAATAGAAATAAGCATTAAGAACACCCAAACTAAAGAGATCTAAGCATGGTCAACCTTAAGTAGGCCTAAAACACCCTAGATCTACACTAATCTAACCCATTTCCTCAAGAACCGTAATGGGTATACTCAAACTTCATCTCAGAAATCATAAACCCATAAAATAGAATCAAACTTCTCCTTCATGTCTCGGACCTTGCTTCTTGACTGATCATTTTATCCACATGCAATACAAGACACTAAGTATGCAAGATGGACCTAAAAGACTCTAAAATGATGATGACACTGTGAATATGAATGCAAATCAAGCTAAGTAATGCATCTAAAATGTGTTAAAATGCAGAGTCTTACCATTTTGGGTAATATATTGTCTTTAGTAGTTTGGCTTGTATATGAGTAGATAGAGAAGTATATGTGTATGTAGAGTAGGTTTTTGATTGTCTCGAGTATATATATATATATGTTGTATCTCCCAATTGTAAAGCTTAATGTGAAAGAGTTCTCTTCCACACATATTCTTGGCCTTCGGCCCTATACTCTCTATTCTCACAATCTTCATTTTTCTCTTAATCTCACATCCTCATCAAAGTAACATGGTATCAGAGCAGGAATCTTGAGACGCTCTTGTATTACTTCTGAAACTCTCTGTCTCATTCTCTTTAGTCCGAGAAACTCCATTGTCGTTCTTGAAGCTTTGCTATTAGCGTTGAGTAATAGAGTATGTTTTCTGCCTGTGATGGATAATTTGCAGTCTTTGGGTGTTCATGTGACCCTTAAAGGTGTAAACTAGTTGTTGTCAAGGACTCTCAAAAGTGCGGTAAGTGGCCGAGGGTATTTGGCTCATATTGATGTTGGAGCTTCAACGAAGGTGGTCTTTGCTAGAGGAAAGACGAAAGAGGGTGATGAAACCTCGACGGTGGTTGTGGTTGCAGGAGAAGATTAAGCAAAATGGTATCAAGATGATCAATTCTCCCTGGTCATCATCCAAAGCTCTCTTGACCCTGGTCATCATCCAAAGCTCTCTTGACCCAACCATTCATGAATCCTATTCCTATTATGAAAGTGCTAAACTCTTATGGGATACTCTCAAGAAGGTGAATGAAAATCTCTCCATTCTCAGACAAGTCTGTGAGTTAAGAAGGAAATTAGTGACCTCAATCAACAAGATATGGATTTTGCTCAATGGTTTAGTAAGTATAGATCTCTTTGGGCTAAGCTTGAAATGTTTAGACCTCCTACACTGGATCCGGCTATTTTGGGAGAAAGACTTGAGCAAGACAAGGTAGTTGGGATCATGATGAACATAAATACAGCCTTTGGTGATCTCATTCTCCATCTATTAAGACAAGATAAGCTCCCAATCTTGGAAGAAGTGTGTGGCTTCATTAGAAGGGAGCAAGAATCTTGAAATCTTCTTGGTGGAAAGGGGGAGATGCTCTTGGATAATAAGGTGGCGTTCAGACCTGAGAAGAAAATTCTTTGGTTTTGTGACCATTGTAAGAGGAAGGGCCATGGTAATGAGCGTTGTTGCCTTTTACATCCCCACCTTAAGCAAAATCAACAAAATCACCCAGGGCTAGTGTTGCGGCCGAGGAGGTGGTAACACAAAACAAAAAAGCTGCAAGCTCTTCTTCTCAAAGTGTGTATGGAAAGTTCATGGCAGTGACTCATGGAGATTATGTGAAAATATCAGATCTTGATGAGCTCATTAAATCCATCAATGCACTCAAAGAATCTGGTACCTCTTATCATTCCTCTAAATCATTGGATAGCTTAATTGTTGATTCTAGTGCCTCTTATATAATTATTAAGAACCCTAGGTTGCTTAGTAATGTTAAACTAAGCATAGGGAATATTGTCATAGCTAATGAAAAGAAGGCACTTATTAGGGGCATTGGTGACTTGAAATTGTTTGATAAAAGCTCTAAAGCAATTTACATGCCTTTAATTTAATTTATTGAGTGTAAGTAAAATGCTGTGTGACTTTAATTGTAGAGCTATCCTTGAGCCTGATGGAGTTTTTTTTTTCCAGCATATTAAGAGTGACAAAGTCCTTGGAGAAGGAGTCAATAAGGACATATTATATTTTCTTGAAGATGCTGAGAGAAATCCAAGTTTATCTTTACCTACTTCTAGTTTTGACTCTAGTAAAGACAGTGTCTTGTGGCATGCTAGACTTGGTCACCCTCATTCTCGTGCTTTAAGCTTGTTCTTTCTAGTATTTCTTTTAAAAATAATGATAGCTTGTATACTTGGGAAACATTTTAGATCAGTGTTTAAAAAGTCTTCAACTATTTATGAGCATTGCTTTGATTTAGTGCATTGTGATGTTTGGATCTCTCCATGTGAATCTAGAGAGCATCATAAGTATTTTCTCACCTTCATAGATTAAGACTCCAAGTATGCATGGCTAACTTTGCTGCCATCAAAAAATAGGGTGTTAGAAGCATTCATAAATTTCCAATCATATGTGATTAACCAATATAATGGCAATATTAAGATGTTAGAGATAGGTAATGATGGGGAATATATTTGTCATGCATTCCAACAAAACGTAGCCAAACATGGGATTGCACACCAAAAAAATTGGTCATGTACGCCACAACAAAATGGTGTGGTTGGGCAGAATAATCGTCATTTTATGATGGAAGTAGGAAGGTCTATGATGTTCCATACTAATGTTCCAAAAACGTTCTAGAGTGATGTTGTGATATATGCATGCTATCCTATCAACCAAACTCCAACCAAAGTCCTTCTAGACAAGTCATTTTCTTAGGTATTAACCCAAAGTAAGCCATTTATTATTTATTTAATAGTTTTTGGGTGTGTTTTTTTTGTTTTAGTACCAGATGATCAAAGGAATAACTTGGAAGCTAAGAGTATAAAATGGATGTCTATTGGGTTCTCTACAACTCAAAAAGCTATAAAAGTTATGTGCGAGAGACAAGGTGCGTACTAGTGTCTCGAGATGGTAAGTTTATATAGACTAATGGATTATATGACAACAAATATTGGGAAGGGCTGAAGGATTTGTCACACTCAAGTTCAGACAGAGCTGCAACCTTTAGAAGTTTATTGGAATGAATGGGCATAGATAACTCGACCAATATTTTGAGTGGTCCCATATCGAGTGCTGATCGGAACCATACTTTGACTTTGTGTCCAAATGATGAATGAGCGAGAGAGAATGTAGAGGGTCATGAGAACATAGAAGAACAAGTTGAAAACTCAATCAAAACTGGTTGAATCAAGTGAGACTCATGAAGAGGAATTGGAGAATGAATATGTGACTATGGCTAAACATCAAGAACAAACTATGCCATTAGTCTCTATGCCCCTTAGAAGAAGCTAAAATATGGGGAAGGATCATTCGAATTGGGTGAACACTCGGGTTTACTACAACAACAAAGCAGTTGCGCCCCCATCACATGTTGTATGTACGTTGGCTCAATGTCATTCTAAACATCAATCCTTTGTGAGTAAAATTAATGAGGATTATATACCAAAGACGTATGAAGAAGCCAAAGAACATAAGGTTTGGAGAGATGTTGTGGGAAATGAACATGAGGCTATGGAAAAGAATCTCATTTGGGATGAATCTCAGCTTCCAAAAGGGAAGAAGATTATGACGTCACAATGCATCTGCACAATCAATTCTAATAGTGATGGCACGATTGAACGTCAAAAGTCAAGACTGGTGGGTCGGGGGTTCACACAAACCTATGTAGAAAATTACCACAACACATTTGCTTTGGTTGCCAAACTCCATTCGGTACATGTTGTGTTATCCTTAGCTAGAAATCTTGATTGGTTATTCTGGCAAATGGACGTCAAGAATGCATTCTTACAAGGTGAACTTGATGATAAAGTGTATATGCATCCTCCAACTGGGTTGGAACATATTGTGGCACCCAGAAATGTGTTGAGACTAAGAAAGGCTATATATGTTTTTAAACAATCTCACAAGTTGAGTCATACCTTACATGATCATGGCTTCCGAAAATCTTAGGCTGGCCATATGCTCTTCACACTCCAAGGCAAGGATGATTATTGTTGCTCTTGTGTATGTGGCTGATAAAATCATCACCGGGAGTGAAAAAGAGGGAATCAAAGGTATCAAAGAACACCTTAACTCTGTTTTTAACATTAAGGATTTTGGAGAAATGAAGTTTTGACTTGGCATTGAGGTGTGGTGATCCAAAGTAGGCTTCTTCTTGTCTCAAAGGAAGTATATACTTGATTTCTTATAAGAGTGTGATGTAGGTACAAAGATAGCCAAGACTCCTCTTGAAGATGCCTCCAAAGCAACATGCAAGGGGGAGAAAGATTATGAACCATTAGAAGATGTGAATTGATACTAGAGAATGGTTTGTAAGTTGATTTATCTTACAATAACCAGACATAATTTATGTTTTGCAATGAACCAAGTGAGCCAACGTATGCAAGCTCCTAAGATGTATCATTGGGGAATGGTGGATCGCATACTTAGATATATTAGAGAAACTTTGGAGCAAATCCTATGGATGGGACAAATTAAAACACAACTATTTTGGGGTATGGTGATGCGGATTGGGTTGGAGATAGACAAGACTGCAAATGAACTATCGGGTATTGCATGTTCCTTGGAGGAAATCTAGTGACTTGTAAGAGAAAGAAACAAAATGTGGTGTCATGTTCAAGTGTTGAGACTGAATATAGAGTTATGAAGAAACTAACGGAAGAGCTTATATGGCTAAAGGCGCTGGTGAAGGATTTGGGAGTTGAGAGTTAGAACCACTCACAATGCATTGTGATAATCAGGCTGCCTTTTACATTGCATCTAATTTAGTGTTTCATGAGAGGACAAAGCACATTTACTTTAAATGTCACAAAGTTCGAGAAAAGGTGGAGCAATGAGTGATCTTACCATGTTGCACAAGAAGCTCGGATCAATTGGCTGTCATCTTTACCAAGGGTGGAAGCTCAAAGGTGTGTGTGTTTGTGTATTCAAAGCTCGGACTGATTGACTTGTCCGAGATGTGATAATGATCCATGCTCTTTTTTCTTTAGTTGGTTTTGTCCCAAATGGGTTTTCGGATAAGGTTTTTAAAGAAGTGGGGTGTTACTTCTTTCAATCTTGTCCTTAATGATCTCATTTCAGACTTAAGTTTGAGGGGGAGTGTTAAACTCATCAATTAAGTGTGACACAAGGAAGAACTCAGAATTGAGTAACTTGCAAGACACGACGAGTTCTTGGTTTGTATGCAATGAGAAAAAAAACATCAGATTGTAACTAAGTATGGAAGTCAAGATGAGTGGTTTGACTTAGTTGTGACTCGATATGACCATTGGTACACTTTGGGTAAAGGGAACATCGTACTTTGCTCAGCGTAGTTTGTTTTACTACCCATTTGTGTAACTTTTGTCTATAGTGTTTTGGATTGTAAATGAGTGTATAGCTGAGTGTATAAGTAAATGTAGAGCTAGGTTTCATGTCTATCTCCCATATATATGTTGTATACACAATTGTAAATATTAAGTGGAATAAAACACTTCTCTACTCTCTCTCTCTCAGCCGTCTGAGGCTTCTCTCTCTACTCTTATTTATTTTTGGATCTAATACAATCTTTATACTTTCAGTCTTGCTTTAATCTCTCACTACTCTCTAAACTCATACATGCACCATCCGGTGCATCTTCAACATCTTAAGATATGGTCAGCCCACATGAACCTGAGGGTGAAACTGCAAGCCTTGACATGACACTCAATTGGATTGAACTCGAGTGGAAGCAGACCACACCGTTGAATCTGTTAACAACAAAGAAGCGGCTAGTGATGTTGTGAGTAATCTGGATGAGACCCAAACAAGTGTGGGTAAACACTAGAGTATACTACAACAACAAGGTTGAAGCAAATCCAGTCCAAGCTATTTGCACCTTGGCTCAATGTTCTCCTTAACATCAAGCTTTTGTGAGTAACATTGAGCAGCATTTTATACCAAAGACATATGATGAATCATATTTAGGATGAATCTGATACTCCAAAAGGGAAGAAGGCTGTAACGTCAAGATGGATCTTCACTATCAAGTACGATAGTGATGGCATAATTGAAGGTCACAAATCAAGCCTGGTCGCTAAGGGATTCACTTTAACCTACGTAGAAGATTACCAAGAAACGTTTGCTCCGATCGTCAAACTCCCGAGGGTACGTGTTGTATTGTCCTTTGCTACTAACCTTGATTGGGAATTATGGCAGATGAACGTCATGAATGCCTTCCTACATGGTGAACTTGAAGATGAAGTATATATGTACCCTCTATCGGGACTAGAGCATATTGTGGTACCAGGCACTGTATTGAGACTAAGGAAGGATACATATGGTCTTAAGCAATCTCCGAAAGTTTGGTATCACAATCTGAGCCATACCTTACGTGATAATGGCTTTAGAATATTTGAGGCTGATTATTCTCTCTTCACACTCCAAGGTAAGGATGGCATTGTTGTTGTTCTTGTCTATGTGGATGATATCATCATCACCACGAGTGACAAAGAGGGAAGCAGAGATATCATAAAACACTTTAACTATCTTTTCGACATTAAAGATTTAGGGGAAATGAAGTACTTCCTTGGCATTGAGGTGTGTTGATCCAAAGAAGGCTTCTTCTTTTCTCAAAAGAAGTACACACTTAACCTTTTAAATGAGTGTAATATAGGTCCTAAAATAGAGAAGACTCTTATTGAAAATGCTTACAAAGCAACATGCATGGGGAGAAAGATGATGAACCATTCGCATATGTGCATCAATACAAGAGAATGGTTGGTAAGTTGATTTACCTGACAATAACAAGACCAGATTTATGTTTTGCAATGAACCAAGTGAGCCAACATATGCAAGCTCCTAAGATGTTTCATTGTGGAATGGTGGATCGCATCCTTAGATATCTCAAAGGAACTTCTACCCAAAGCCTATGTATCGGAAAAAATGAAAACACAAATCTTGTGGGGTATTGTGATCCGGATTTGGTTGGAGATTAGCAAGATCGCAAATCAACTACCAAGTATTTCACGTTCCTTAGAGGCAATCTAGTGACTTTTAATAACAAGAAACAAAAGGTGGTGTCACGTTCAACTGTTGAGGCTGAATATAGAGCTATGAGGAAGCTAACGAATGAGCTTATATAGCTAAATGCGCTAGTGAATGATTTCGGAGTTGAGAGTGATGAACCAGTCACAATGCATTGTGATAATCAAGCTGCCATTCATATTTGATAACAACATTTTTACCAATCAAATAAATCTACTTCAAGATTCAATCAATGTAGTACAATAAGGTGTCAATTTATCTGGGCAAAGCACTAGGAATCTGAACTCAACCAACTCAGCTTAATCCAAGCCAATCACATTAATAGACAAATTAATTTAAAATAAATTTTGTAAAAACAGAGCATAAAACAAAGCAAGAACACAAGACAAAGTTTTATTCTAAAAATAGAGCACAAACTAAATCAATTGACAATGGAAAAGAATGGGTTCTTGATGAGAGGGATCAATGATAAAAGCTTCACTAAGGGACCCAGACTAGCTTAACAACCTATATAGATGACCTTTAGGCAATGAATCAATCCAATCACATTCATTCTAGTGCAATGAGACTCAATTTAGGTTCTTTCAAACATTTTCACAAACAACTTATAATGGAGAAACACCAAATCTCATATTTTAATTGATCAAAGAGAAATAAGCATTAGGTAACCTTAAGCAAGCCTAGAAAACCCTAGATCTACCATAATCTAACCACATCCTCAAGAACCCTAATGGATTTTCTCAAATTTCATCTCAAAAATCATAAACCCAGAAAATAGAATCATTAACATCAAAAGAAAGATAAGAAATAGATGAACAACAATGATCAAAGATTCAAATTCAAATAAACAAAGGATCACAAAGGATCAATGTTTCAAATCTGGAAATTACAAGGAAAAGAGAAATCTCAATCTTAATCTTTTTGCCGAAAGAGGTAAAAACAAGGATAAGGTTTTTAATGACATAAGGGGCCTATTTATACCTAAAAAGCCATAGAAAAGTTAAATCTTGAAAAGGCCAACATTTCATGGCGGATGAAAAGCACTCGACCAAGTGTTGGCTGATGTTCCTCATATTTTGTCGATTTTGAACTCATTATTACGGTTATATTTGGGGAATTCGTCTGTGTTTTATTAAGATTTCATGTCAAAAATGTTTAGAGTTGGAATAATGCTTGAAGGTGGACTTTGGAGAAGTTTTTGAAGCATTTTCTGGTATTCTCCGCGAGAAAAAGGATCGATCGATTAACACAAGGATCGATCGATCAGTGCTTTAACAAGGAATATGTGCACAATATGAAAGTAGGGTCATCCGAAGATTCATCAAACCGTGCAAAAATAGCGCCAATATATGCTAAGGTTTTAGATGGATCATAGATGAGATAAGAAGCCCATAAAGAGTGTTACTCACTATTTTGTGCTAATATAGCCGTTGGTATGGATAAGGAGGGGACCATTATCTTTGGTCTTTACTTTATGCTTTATTATTGTATGATTTATGCTTTATTGAATGTTGACTAGGGAAACCTTAGCTTATTGTCTTCTATTTAAGCAATGTAAAGAGCAAGTATAAAGTTAAACCCCTTTGGGGGATTCTCTCCAATTATTATATTCTCCTATTCTCTCCATTTCGCATACACTCAAATCTGAAACTCTTTTCTCATTCTCTTTCATTTCTGCATGATCTTTTAGGGAAGTGGCTCTTGGATCATGAAATGGGACTAAGAAGGCAGAAGGATATACATGATCTCGGCAAAAATCATAAGCCAAGGCTTTCCTGGGACAGATTTTCAATTCTTGACCCGGCGGTGGTGTCATATATACCTCTTCTTCAAGATCTCATTGAAGAAAAAAATTATTGACATCCATCTCCCAAAGATCTCAAGATAAGTTAGTAGCTTAGGAAAATAGCACTCTTAACGTGTGTTGTTTGGCAATTGGAGCAAAAGGTGTCCGTGTAGTTTTTTCCGTAACTTTGGGTTAAGCCTCTAGCAAAAAGTCGAGCTTTGTACCATTCCATTTCCCCATTGCTCTTATATTTGATAGTCAACACCCACTTGGATGAAATGGCTTTCTTTCCTAGTGGAAGATCCGCCTTGTCCCACGTGTGGTTCTGTTGCATTGCACCATACTTATTATCTACCGTGTCCATCCACTCTTTGATTTGATGTCCCACGTTGGAGTAACTGATGAATTTCAATTTTGCCATGGAAATCATGAAATTCAGATGGTAAAATGTTCAATAGAAAATACTGTTTGAACCGAATGAGTCACTACTTGAGCATTATAATTGTTAAACTCATGATCTTAAGTATGAGGAGGAGATTGAGTGTAAACAAAGGAACTGAATGGATCAGCAAGCCAACAACCTCGGTTAGAATTGAACCATGGAGTGAGATAGCAACTAGAAATAGTCACATGCACTCTTTAGTCCTCATGTGACCATTGGAGCAGTTTGGGAAAGGAGACAACCCTCCATTTGTTGTGCAGATTGGTGTCTTACCATTTCGTGTAATATTTTCTTTGTAGCAGTTTGGCTTGTATATGAGTAGAAAAAGAAGTATATGTGTATGTATAGAGTAGTCTTATGATTTTTTGAGTATATATATGTTGTAACCCCAATTGTAAAGCTTAGTGAGGTGAGTTCTCTTCCATACCCATTATGATACGTCCTTAGGAGGGTGAGAACATCGGCTTTGGATCACTTTGTATGGATGAGTGAATTCTGGGTGGATTGGGAAGATGAACAATCTAAACTCAAAAATATTGACGTCAAGTTCAAGATCTTGAGTGCACAAAATTAAACAAAACTTGAGCAGCGGATATATGAAGAGAAGCGGATATATGATGTATCCACTTGATGTTCCTCATATTTTTCCGGTTTTGAGCTCATTATTACGGTTATATTTGGGAAATTTGTCTATGCTTTATTGAGATTTCAGGTCAAAAACGTTCAGAGTTGGAATCATGTTTGAAGGTTGACTTTGGAGAGGTTTGAAGCATTTTCCGGCATTCTCCACAAAAGGAAGGACCGATCGATCAACCAAGGATCGATCGATCAATGATCTAACAAGGATTATGCGCACGATCTGAAGAACGACTTGGTTTCTGAGAAGATCGACTCAACATCCAAAGATCGATCGATCAACCAAGGATCAATCGATCGATGCCTTTCGCAAAAACCTAATTTCATGATTTTTTAGCTCTTCTTTTGGGCCCTATTAATACTCTTTTCCTATTGTATTTTCAGGGCCGCTTTTTGAGAGTCGAAAACAGTAGTTTAAAGATTTTGTAAGCTAGGAAGAAGATCTCTTCATACTTGAGAAGAATTTCTGAATCCTCTTTCTCCTTGTTAATGCAATTTCAGTTTCAGTTCATAATGATTTGCTTGATTCATTGTTCTATGTTTGAGTAGATCTTACATCGGATCTAGGGATTCTAGGGCTTTAGAATTCACTGTTGGGAAACAAATAGGATTGATGAATACATGATTCTCCTTCTAATAGTTGAGTTTAATGCATAGATTAGCCTGATCACCTAGTCGATGATTTTAGGTTGTTAACTTCCCAGAAGATTGTTAAGAACTAGAACTAGATTAGAAGAGCAATTCCTTCACTACCAACGAGAATTGATGCTAGTTTGGGTTGCGGGTAATTGAACCTAAGCAATAAAGTCTATTTGTAATCTTAAACCAACGAGAGTTAGGACCTTTAGGTTATTAATAGAGGAATAGATTCAACGAGAGTTGGTTTACCTTTATTTATGTCAAGCCGAGAATAAGATCAGAGTAGTTCCTGAATAGTTTCCCAGACAAAAATTCTAATTACTGAATGAATACCCGACATCTGATTGCTTTAGTTATTTGTTTACATTCACGTCAAAGTTGTTAGAATTCACATCTCTAATTTTGATTGATATAGCTTGCGATTTAATAGAAGTTGAGAGTGTAACATGGTTCTCCGAGGAATTCAACCCCTAAGTACTATTACGTTTGTTGTGCACTCGTAGTAGGATATAGGGTTAAAACTTGTAGTATCAAGTTTTTGGTGCCGTTGTCGGGGAACCCACAGATGCCTTTGGATTATTTGTTTACAGTTTTAAGTCTATATCGTTACTTACATTTTTTTTTGGTTTTTTTTTTCTTCTTTCCCAGGTGTATGACCTAGAGTCAAGGTTCAGAACACATATTCAACTTGGATAATCAAGAGCTTGCGAGGGTTGAAAGAGAAAACCGAAGAGCCGGAAATATGAATCCTTCTGGAAATCAAGCACAGGATCCGCAACATATGGCCCAATGGTGCAACAGTTGCAGAGAGAGTTGGCTGAGATTAGGAGAGCACGAGAGCTTGCTCAACGCAGAGCAATAGGCGACATGGACACTCTACACACCCACTATCGCAATCGCTCAGCTATTCGACCTCCTGCTATTGAGAGGAATGATTATGAGATCAAACCTCAGCTCATTGGGTTAGTTAAGCAGTATGTCTTCAATGGACTTCTAGGGGAGAATCCTATGGATCTCATAGAGAACTTCGAAGACATATGTGGGACCACTAGCTCTAATGGTGTACATGCTGATTATGTGAAGTGTAAACTCTTCCATCATTCACTCTCAGACAGAGCTTCCAAGTGGTTACGTTCACAACCTCCAAGATCACTCACCACGTGCTCAGGTTCGAGTAGTGTTTCTTGATCAGTTCTACACAAAATCCAAGACTGCAGCTCTCAAGAGCAAGATTTCATCGTTTCAGCAACGATATGGGGAATCTCTGAATGAAGCATGGGAACGTTTCAAGGATAACCAGCAAAATTGTCCACACCATGGGTACTCAGATGAGCAACTTCTTAACACTTTCTAGTGGGAGTACAAGAATTCCCTGAATGATGCCAGCAATGGGGACTTCATGACCAACACTAGGGATGAATCATTCAGTCTGATTGATAACCTAGCTGCAAGTTATGGTAGTCATTGTCCAGAATATGATCGGACTAGGAAGAAAACAGTGTGGAGATTCAGAGGATTGATGACATGGCTGAGAAGTTGGATATCCTTATCCTAGCGAATCAGGGTAATCAGAGGAGTGTGAATCAGGTTGAGGACAACAGAGAAGTGCTTCAGGTTCAAGATGGTTCAGCTGGTTCTGAAGACCAAATGGAGGTCGACTATGTTAACTGGCAGAACAAGTAATAGAGCCCAAACTACCTTTCCTGGAGGAGAACTAACGCCAAGAACCCTCGGGATGTTACTTTTCCAGCACCCACACTGCCTCAAGGGTCACATTTTCAGGGAAAGACATTCGTCCAGAACTCAGGCCAGAGATGGAACAATCAGAAGCCGTTTGTTCCAAACGCAGGAGGGAGTAAATGGCAAAGACTGTACAAGCCTTATGTACCACCACCAATGCAGTAACAACCTCCGGCAGCACCTTCAGGAACATCAAACGAACATATTAAGGCCCTGATTCAGCAACTTGCTGTTGAGCAACAAAAGACTACCAGGGAGCTTAATGCTAAGATGGATAACATCTACAATGACCTAAATGGGAAGTTTGAGTCAGTTTCTATGCACATCAAGAAGCTAGAAACCCAAGTTGCTCAGACTGCTGAAGCTATTAGACGTCCACAAGGAGCTTTACCTGGGAAAGTTGAGAAGAATCCCAGAAAAGGTAAAGTCTGAAGCAGGGAGTTCGGTTGAAAGTAAGTACGATCCTCCTGCTCCATACCGTAAGGAGCTTGAGTAGGTAGAAGATCAAGGAGAGTTCACTATACCTTGCCGGGTTGGACAGCTAGTTTTCAGCGGTGCCCTATGCGATCCTGGAGCTAGAATCAATGTTATCTCTTTGAAAACTATGGAGAAACTTGGTATTGAGCTGATGCAAGAACATCACTCATCTGTTTCGTTCGGAGATGCATCTTCCAAGGTACCTAGAGGAAGACTTGTTGACTTTACTCTGCTGGTCGGGAATTGCCAGATCCCTACAGACTTTACGGTTGTTGTGATGGCAAGAGAAGGAGATGTTCCAATCTTGTTGGGAATGTCATTCCTCAATACAGTTGGGGCCAAGTTAGACTTTCTAAGTCAGAGAGTCGTGTTGCTGAACGTTGACAAGGATGTTTCATATCCTATTTGAGCTTCATCGAGTCATTTTTGTGGGATGATTCGAGATGATGAAAAGACAGTGACTGTGACGAGGAGTATGAGTTGTTTCGTGAACACGAGAGGGACTCGGCTGAACATCAAGACACTTGTATCCTTCTTCGTCTTGACAAATTCTGCAACTACGATGTTAACAGTCTTGTTATCAAAGTTTTTGCAGGTAGCCCTGGCATTGAAACTGTTGGAATCTTCACGGTCAAGGAAATAGGCCGCGATGGATTTGTTGCATTGCTGGATGCCTCAAGAAGGACAATGGATAAGAAAGATGAACAGTTGAAGAAGTTCATCATTGAGGAGATCAGTGTCCAAGGAGTGAGCAAACCTCACTCAAGCAGTTATGCCATCTGAATGTCGTCCGAGTCAAGCTAATGACTGTAAAAAAGCGCGGAGTGGGAGGCAACCCACTATTAGGTAGTTTTTTTTTTGTTTTTCCTTTTAGTTTGATTTTGTTTTTGTTTTTGTGTTTTGTTCAAAAATAGAAAGCTCTCGAAAGCAATGATTGATCGATCTACCAACGATCGATCGATCAAACGACAGTAGGTTGCGCACAATCCAAAGCACGACATGAAAAACATGGATCGATCGAGTAGTAATACCGTACGATCCATAGCACGACATGAAAAAAGTCGGATCGATCGAGTCATTTAAGAAGAACTTGCGCACGATTTACTGCCGGACCGAGTAGGTAAGGATCAATCGTTGTATGCTCGCAAGAGCACATATTGATCAATAAACACAGGGATCGATCTATCCTTTACCCAAGTTTGTCTTCTTACACGCGCAGAACACTTCCAATTTGCGAAACCCAATTATGAAAATTTTAAAAACTCAATTTCTCTTGTTTTTCATCCGTTTTTGCCGATTGAAAAGCCTAATCCGCTTAAAATCTTGTCCTCTCTCTGATTTTGTGGTTCATAACTCCAATTAACAAATGTATGTCCTCTAAATTCGATTTTTTTGTCCGATTTGGAGGTTGAATTGGGTAAAAAGGGAACTTGTTTTCTTGTTGATTTTCATCGATTAACTAATGCATGTGCCTCATTCTTACATGGATTCGACCCCCTTTTGCTGTTTGGATTGTTGAATTTTGATTATAGATTGCTTGTTAGCTTGAAGGAGAATTTCTAGAGCAAATTTGAAATTTTTAGCTTGCTTTTGATTTGTTTTAGTTCAATTGATGCATTTATGGATGTTGATACTGTTTAATTAGATAAGCAATCGAACTACTAATCATTTGTACGCTTAGGATATCAAATTCTTGTGAATTTTCTCGATCACAAACTCATTTTTTTCGGTTGTGTCTATGTTCTTTCTTTGTAGATGGTTCGAACATCAACCTCTAATCCTAGGAAACCTACAAAGAAGGTCCGCGTATCTTCGAATCTGCAGAGCGGTCACTCGTCGCGTTAGTACGACGATGTGCCTAGACGAGGTCCACTTGGTGACTATTTTTCTTTGCCGAGACCGGACCAAACGTACTTTGTGGATAGTGTGGCTAACAGGGATACCCCCTCCCTTGTCACAACTACGACAGTGTACAAGGATAGAGCTGAGGGAGATAGTTGGAAGAGTTTTCACGAAAGCTTCTATGATCAACTCCTGACAAACACGTTGATCCCGACAAAATTCCTTTGCCGCGAGACACTACATAGGATGGACATTCTAGAAGATGTTGTTCACTTACTGGATAATCTTGGTCTGACCAAATTGTGCTTCGATGCTTAACCACTATATTTGGAGGTCGTCCGACAGTTCTTGGCGACATGTAATCTACATGCATGCGCTGATCCCCACAGTCCAGTTTATGTATAGTACCTCACATATCGGTATAGAGGAGCCCTCTATACGATCACCATTAAGGAGCTGCGCCAGATTTATAGTTTTGATGAGTATGCAGTTGGGCAGAAACTGTTAAAGAACTCTCCTCCGAAAAATGAACAATGGTATTTGTTGTCAGGTGAAGGGTATCAGGGTAAGGCTTCAAAGCTCACTCACATCAGGAATTGGCCATTAGGATAGTCAATAAGCACATCGGGTCGACAATTCTGGCAAAAGGAGGAGCCAAGCAGTGTAAAAAAATCTCAGCTGGAGTATTTGCAGGACGCCATCTCTCCTTTGGTACCGGATCTTTACCAAGATCCTACTCTCGCTGCATGACCGCCTTTAAACATCCACTGGGGCTATCTTTTTGTCAATAAGATGATGAAGCGCAGATACAGAGGTAACCCAAGGAAATGAGTGGTTGAGCCAATTGGTAGTCTCCTGACACTGATCTACATGTTCCATGGGTTAGCTTTCGGGCAGATAGAGTCTGTGCAGAGGATCGATTTGATCGATACAGCTGCCTTGGCCAGATTTGGGTACATTCAGGAGAATAAGTAGTGGACCTTCTTCGATGACACACCCCAGATGATGTATGTCACCCTTCCAGCTCCTCACATCACTTCAGTTAGCTGCAGAGGGAACGTGGAGTTCCGGCCTGATTTATAGAATCCTGAGATCTCCGGTAAGCTCAAGGAGAAGGAAACCGCACCACATGCTCGATCTAGGAGAGCTAGAGCTTCCACCTCTACTCAGTTCGTAACTCCAGCTTCAGCTGCTCAACCTTCTGGTTTTCTGCTTCCTGAGTTTCCTGAGGAAGAACTCGGATTGCCTCATTACTCGCCGGACTTCACGGGTCAGCGGTTCAGAGAGTGGCAGGTCGAGAACAAGAGAAGGAAGAGGTCGATTCAGTGGACCATCTGTGATGAGCCCCGACCTAACGGACCGAACGTGGACAATGAGATTGCCGAAGGACCCAGCCGCGAAACACCAAGTTCAGTCCGAGCCCCGACCATTGACCCAGGGATCACCACTAGGTCCAAGACGGCTGCTCAAAAGACGCAAGCCAAGTGCAACATATTCGTGACCGAGTTCCTAAAATCGCATGATCCCCGATCATGCGATCAGTCCAGCCGCGACCCGATGGAGGTTATCCGATCGGTCTTCACCTCGTTAAGGCAGCTGGGTACTCTTTTCCCTCACCTTGGTTTTGTCCCAAGTGGTTCCCCAAGGGAGGTTTTAATGAGGCCGGGCACTTAGCGCATGGACGCGCAACTTCTCTTGCCGCGTCCATCCTTATCCTTATCCTTTTCTAGCCGTTATGTTCTAGCCGTTATGACTTTATGTACGGACCTTTATTCCGCGCTTTTGTTTTGGCCCACGTGTCTAGGGCTTCCGCTCTTTTGTCTTTCCTATTTTAAGGACCCTTATGTAATGTTTTGAGGTTAGCCTCTTTGAATGAAAAATCGTTTTAACCCCTCGCTGCGTGAGACTCGCACCGAAACCCTTAGCCGCCGTTGAACCGTGTTCTCGACGGCTAAGTTGACTGTATCGTGAGGCGAGTCACTCCTCACGTGTCGTCATTCGTTCCATCTTTTCACGTTCCCTCATTTCCCTCGAATCTCCCTGTCGGAGTCCTCGGTTGCACCAAGACCGAGCCTCCTACCGTCCGTATCCTTTCCGATCCGTATTCCGACTTTTCCCTCTCTTTTCCCAGTCAATGGCCAAACCAAAAATCCCTCCGTGATTTGTGACGCATCAGTTTTTGGTATCAGAGCCGAAGATCCCCCACGGTTGTGTCTCTCCTTCTCCATTTCTTCTTTGCGTTTTATTTCCTTTGCGTACTTGTTCATCGTCTTCGTTGGGCGGTGGAAAAGTTCGCTCCTTTTCGTAGTTCCTTTGTTATTTGAGCTGGCAAAGTTGAAACCTTGTTTCGGCTTTACCTCTTTTCGCTTCTAATCGGTTTTGTTGTGGTTTTCGTTCGGATTTTTCTTCGAAGTTTTTCTGGATTTTGTTTAAGTGTCGCCTTCGTGTTCTTGAGTTTTTGCTTTTGTTCTGTGTTTTTCCTGCGATTTGATTCGAAAAAGGTGTTTCTTTTTGTGTCAAAGTTGTTAGTGGTGGCCTTGAAAACCACGTGTCGCCTTGTGAGCCAGCGACGGCGAAGTCGCTTGTCGCCTAGCTCTCCGATTGGCGGCTTGGATTTTCTCTCTCCAATCATTGACCATCTTTTTGCTTTTGACCACACTCTCTTTCCAATCATTAGCTGTCAGCTTTTGAATTTCAAAAATGACCCTTTGTCTTCAAATCTTATCCATTCACTCGTTTGTCCTTTTCCCGCAGGTAGGACGCGCAGCCGCGAGTCGTACAGCCGCCAACCTAGACGTGTACGGCCCAACCACCGTCCGTACCTAGCCGATCGTACCACCGACCGTACAATTTTTACGGCGATCCTCCGCCGACTCCCCTGACTTTCCGGCACACCGGAAACTGTATGGCGTCCGTACCATTTTCCGTACATTGGAAATCCGTACAGGTCGTCTGTACCATGGCTGCCCAAGACCCGCCCATGGTTCCGCCTCCCCCACCCGAGCTCGGGACTATCCTACTGCAGATCCAAACCCAACCAGGCCAGATAGATGTGCGCCTCAACCGGCTCGAGATCACTCGGCCCATCGCTCCGCGGGCATCTCCGCACTGCGAGCCACGGGTTCCTTTCCCTCCCGGCCAGCAACCTGACCAAGGATAAGTTGAAGACTACTCATCCGAGGAAGATCCAAATTTCCCAAGGCACAGACAAACCCGACGTGATGACCCCCGACCCATGGGTCCTAACCAATTCGGACCCTCTTACAAGCTTTCCGTGCCCACCTTCGCGGGTAAAGTCGACCTGGAAGCCTACTTACAGTAGGAAGGTTGTATGGACAAGGTCTTCTCCTGCTATACCTATCCGGACCAACGACAAGTGACCTTCGCCACGGCCCAACTCACCGACCATGCCCTTACTTGGTGGGATCGGGACGTCGATGACCAGAGAAGAAACTATGAGCGACCCATATTCAACTAGGCCGCAATGAAAGCTATTATGAGGAGACGCTACATTCCTCAATACTACAGCCGCGACCTACAAAGGTGTTTTAGAAAAGTCTCACCCAAGGTACAAAGAGCGTTGAAGAATATTTTGAGGAATTCGAGCACTTAAGAAATCGGTTGCAGCTCGAGGAAACTGAAGAAGCACTCATGGCTCAGTTTCTTGATGGTATAAATGAAAGGATCACTCGGAAGGTCGAACGCCAAACCTATAATGGCTTCGAAGAAATGTTGCACCTAGCCGTCCAAGTGGAACAACAAATCAAGAGGAAGAATGCGTTGGGCCCTCGGGCCAGGGGCCAAGGATTACCGAGCTGGACCCCGAATGCATCCTCCTCCCAAGGAAATAGCCGCATGGTTGACAAGCCAAAGGCCGCTCACATCGAGTCCCGTTTCAAGCCTCGCGAGAACAACCCCAATCCGCGACCCGAGTCGCGCCCGCAGCCCGCTGATGCAAGGACTCGGGACATTGAGTGTTTCAAGTGTCGAGGATGCGGTCACTATGCTCGAGACTGCCCAAATCAGCGGAACATGATACTCACAGCAACAGGGGATTATGAATCCCAAGATGAGGCCGACGACCCGCCAGTTCTGTCCGAAGAAGCCGAGGCGGAAGAGACCATAGCCGAACCTGAAACCGGAGAGCTTCTCATGATCCGACGTGTTCTTAGTGCCAGCCCAACACCAGAGGAGTCCAACCAGCATGACAACATCTTTCATACCCGATGCATGGTAAGCGGGAAGGTGTGTGGCTTGATCATAGACGGGGGCTCATGTACCAATGTCGCAAGCTCCTACATGGTCAAGAAACTCTCTCTCATAACCACACCCCACCCAAAACCCTATAGGCTTAAATGGTTGAATAACAAGTCGATGATTGATGTCTCCGAACAAGTTTCAGTTGCATTTAATGTGGGACCCTATAAGGACCAAGTCCTATGTGATGTCGTGCCAATGCAAGCCAGCCACCTTCTTTTTGGGTCGGCCTTGGCAATTTGACAAGAAGACATCCCATTGTGGTCACACGAATCAGTATCATTTCATTCATGATAAGAAACGTATGTGTCTTAGACCGTTAACACCCGCACAAGTGAATGAATTGCAATCAAACATGACTAAGGATCTGGATCATAAAACAAACCTCTTGATTAATGTTGGAAGTGTGAGGAGGTCCCTTAGAGACTCCTCTTGTCATGTTTTATTGATGGTTTTTAAGGATTTGCTGTCCATAGATAAGGAGGACGCGTTCATTCCGGAGGAAATCAAGGAGCTTATAAGTCGCTTCCAAGACGTCTTTCCCAAAGAACTGCCCCACGGCTTACCACCAATCCGAGGCATTGAGCACCAGATTGACTTCATACCAGGAGCCCAACTACCTAATCGAGCTGCTTATAGAGTTAACCCCACCGAGGCCAAAGAACTAGAGAAGCAGGTCAGAGACCTTATGAGGCAAGGATATGTGCGAGAAAGCCTCAGCCCCTGTGCCGTTCCGGTCATTTTGGTGCCTAAGAAGGATGGTTCGTGGAGGATGTGTGTGGATTGCCGAGCTGTTAACAATATTACCGTCAAATATAGGCATCCCATACCGCGGCTCGTTGACATGCTAGACGAGCTTAATGGAGCTAGCATTTTCACCAAGATTGATCTTAAAAGCGGATACCATCAAGTCACAATGAAGGAGGGTGATGAGTGGAAGACAGCTTTCAAAACCAAGCAGGGCCTCTACGAATGGCTAGTCATGCCTTTCGGGTTGTCCAACGCCCCGTCTACCTTCATGCGGCTTATGAACCACGTACTTCGAGCCTTTATCAATAACTTTTTGTGGTGTGTCTGCATTTTACCACATTTTAGGACCATTATTTAGCATGTTTTTCATTCATACTTGTATGGTTATCATTGTTTTAGGTTCTTTTTAGCATAATTTGCATTATTAGTGTTGGGCATTGCATACATTGCATAAAAGGGATTTTTAGGTACTTTTTGGAGCTTATCACGGAGTATTTCGGATTACAAGAATACCAATGAGGAATCGTCTGGCCTAAGGTTGAAGTTCAGGATGCGAACTAGAAGATTTGGCACTCGAGTCTCTGACACTCGAGCATGACACTCGACCATCACTTGGTCGAGTGAATTTGCGGACCAGAACTAAGACTTTGGACGAAGATTGACTTCTTGGGCTTCTCTGCGAAAAAGGCCTATCAAGACCCACTTGTGCAAGCCCAACTATCTTTTAGGCTTTTTCTATTTTCTTTCTTAAGGAAATTTCCTTTTCACTTTTTAAAGGAATTTCCCATTTTTTCTTTCTAGGGAATTTTCCATTTTTCTCTTTAAGTATTTTTCCTTTTTCTTTAAGATCTTTTGATCTATAAATTGTACTAGAATTTCAAGTTTTAATATACAATCTTTTCTAGCAAATTCCGAGTCTTATCTTTGCAAAGGCATTTACGATTTTTAGTCTTAAGTTTATGCAATTAATTTTCGATTTTAAGTCTATATTTTATTTCATGAATTCTGAGTAAGTTAGTCTAGGGTTCTTGAGGAAAGGGTGAGATTAGGGGAAAACTTAGGGATTTCTAGATTTGTTTATGTTTAATTAAGGTCTTAGATCTCTTTAATTTAAGTGTTCTTAATGCTTGTTTCTTTCTGATCAATTGAAATTCGATCTCTTGGTGAATCCCCCGCGAGAGGCGTTTGGGGAATCACTTGAACATGCTTAAGTTAAGATAACATCTTCCTAGCTCAAGAGATTGATTGTCTAGGGTGTTATTAGGCTTTGTAAGGTCCATACTTAAGGCCTCTTAAATTTCCAATCGTTGGGCGAGAGTCAAGTCAGGTTGTCTTTTAGGAGAGGTCCCATTGCGCGAGAGCGAATGTGATTACTTTGTGATTCCTTGCTTAGAGGTCATCTAAATAGGTTGATAAATAAGTCTGGAACCCCTAGGAATACCCTAATCATTGATCCCTAACCTCGAGAACACGTTTTTCCTCTATTGAATTTTCGTGATTTTAATACTCTGCTTTTAGGTTGAGATTCTGTGGTGCACTTCATTATTAGTTTTACTATCGCTTTATTTTTAATGTTCTGTTTTTACATTCTAATTTCATGTTTCGTCTTTAGCATTCTGTTTTAAGATTTCGTTGTCACCTAGAATAGATTACCACTCACTAAATCGAATCTGGCTTAGATTAGGATAAGTAGATTACATCTTGATTGCTAGTTACTCTCCCAGTGGATTGACACCATACTGTACTACAATTGATTAGATAGACAGTTTGGTATTTGAGAAAACACCGCAAAACGTTTTTATCACTGACCCAGGCCCCCCTCCTCGTCCTACCAGATTTCGAGAGGACTTTCGAAGTTGAGTGCGACGCGTCCGGCATCGGCATAGGAGCGGTTCTAACCCAAGGAGGCAAGCCCGTGGCCTATTTCAGTGAGAAACTTCACGGTCCCACCCTGAACTACCCAACCTACGACAAGGAACTCTATGCCTTGGTCCGAGCCATGGAAACCTGGCAGCACTATCTCCTCCCGCGGGAATTCGTGATTCATTCGGATCACGAGACCTTGAAGCATCTCCGCGGCCAAACCAACTTCAAAAAGAGGCATACCAAGTGGCTGGAGTTCATTGAGGCATTTCCTTATGTCATCAAATACAAGAAAGGCAAAGAAAATACAGTGGCCGATGCACTATCTAGGAGACACACCTTAGTTACGACTATGGAAGCGAGAATCCTAGGCTTTGAAGGCATCAAGGGGACTTATGAGACAGACCCAGAGTTCGGGGTCAGCTATAAGGCGCATGGAAAAGGGGTATTCTCTCAATATTATATCTCTGATGGTTTTCTTTTCCGAGATCGCAGGTTGTGCATCCTGGCCGGCTCCATCCGGATACTTTTGCTACAAGAAGCACATGGCGGCGGCCTCACCGGTCATTTTGGGGTTACAAAAAACTCTGGAGGTCCTCAAGGAGCACTTTTACTGGCCAAAGATGAAGCGCATGGTGGAAAATTTTGTAGGTCGCTGCATCACGTGCCGGACCGCTAAGTCCACGCCGCGACCCCACGGGTTATATAAACACCTTCCGATTTCGAATGGACCTTGGATTGATTTATCTATTGATTTTGTGGTTGGGCTGCCTAATTGCTATCGCAAGGATGCCATTTTTGTGGTTGTTGACTGGTTTTCTAAGATGGCCCACTTTGTGTCGTGCAACAAGCTGACGGACGCCACCGCCTTAGCCAACTTGTTCTTCTGGGAAGTGGTCAGGCTGCATGGTCTACCTCGTATCATAGTGTCGGACCGCGACCCAAAATTCCTCGGACACTTTTGGCAGACCTTATGGAGGAAAATGGGCACCAAACTCTTATACTCCACGGCGTGCCACCCGCAAACCGACGGCCAGACCGAAGTCGTGAACCGAACCATTGGTGCCCTAATCTGAATCACTGTCGCAAGCAACCAGAGGACTTGGCTCGAGCTATTACCACTCATGGAGTTCGCATACAACCAGTCGGTTCACTCCGCGACCAAGAAATCCCCTTTCGAAGTCGCCTATGGTTTTAGACCCCTATTGCCTATGGACCTGCTCCCTATACCATCTAACGAGATTGAATGCCAAGATGTAAAAGCAAAAGCCAAGTTGATCAAGAAGTTGCACGCGGAAGTTTGAGAAAATCTAAAAAGAAGGACGGAGCAATACGCCTATAAAGCCAACAAACACCGCAAGGCTATGATCTTCAAGCCAGGCGATTGGGTGGGGCTACATCTAAGGCCAGAACGTTCCGTCAGTACCGAAAAGACAAGCTCAGCCCAAGGGTAGACGGGCCGTTCCAAATCATCGAGAAAATCAACGATAACGCCTATCACCTCGAACTCCCTGGTACGTATCGGACTTCAACCTCCATTAATGTGGCTGATTTGGTACCATTTGATGTAGGTGATGACTACCACGTTCTGAGGTCAGAACATTCTCAAGAGGGAGGGAATGATGAACCCCAACCTAACGGACCGAACACGGACAATAAGATTGCCGAAGGACCCAGCCACGAAACACCAAGTTCAGTCCGAGCCCCGACCATTGACCCAGGGATCACCACTAGGTCCAAGACGTCTGCTCAAAAGACACAAGCCAAGTGCAACCTGTTCGTGACCGAGTTCCTAAAGTCGCATGATCCCCGATCATGCGATCAGTCCAGCCGCGACCCGATGGAGGTTATCCGATCGGTCTTCACCATCTCAAGGTGAAGACCTTAAGTCGTTAAGGCAGCTGGGTACTCTTTTCCCTCACCTTGGTTTTGTCCCAAGTGGTTTCCCAAGGGAGGTTTTGATGAGGCCGGGCACTTAGCGCATGGACGCGCAACTTCCCTTGCTGCATCCATCCTTATCCTTATCTTTTCTAGCCGTTATGACTTTATGTACAGACCTTTATTCCACGCTTTTGTTTTGGCCCAGGTGTCTAGGGCTTCCGCTCTTTTGTCTTTCCTATTTTAAGGACCCTTATGTAATGTTTTGAGGTTAGCCTCTTTGAATGAAAAATTGTTTAAACCCCTCGCTGCGTGAGACTCGCACCGAAACCCTTAGCTGCCGTTGAACCGGGTTCTCAACGGCTAAGTTGATCGTATCGTGAGGCGAGTCACTCCTCACGTGTCGTCATTCGTTCCATCTTTTCACGTTCCCTAATTTCCCTCGAATCTCCCTGTCGGAGTCCTCGGTTGTACCAAGACCGAGCCTCCTACCGTCCGTATCCTTTCAGATCCGTATTCCGACTTTTCCCCTCTCTTTTCCAAGTCAATGGCCAAACCAAAAATCCCTCCGTGAATTGTGACGCATCAATCTGGAATACTTTGAGGAGGATTCCAGCGTCTCTTTGTATGAGTGCACCTACTAGCCGACTAGATGTTGCTGGACATCGGTCTGATGATGATAAGGATGATCTGCCAATGGATTACCGTGTTCCTCACCGTCGCAGAGCACCAGGCGACCGCTACAGCGAGAACCGTGAGTAGCTTCTTCGCTACTTCGAACTTTTGTTTCAGTTTATTTTCATTTTATTTAAGACTATTTATTTTTGTTTCTTTTTCTTTCTTATGCATTTTTATGTCTTCCTTTTGATTTATTTTTACACCGGGACGGTCCAAAGTAAGTTTGGGGAATAACACTTATTTACTAACGCATTTTTCTATTTTGTTTCTTTTGCATTCTAGATTTTTCAGACTATTTCTTTCTTTTATTTATGTATTTTGAGCTTTTGAGATGGACATCAGACTACTTGATTTTTGATTTTTCAGCATAATCCTTGACTTAGTATCACTTGATTTGCATTTGTCAGGAATAGATCAGACTATTGGAAAACCTAGAGACAAAGCAACACTCAGTTTCAGAGCACATTCATCTCAACTTTCAGGGGATTTCATGCTGATTTAACACCTATCCTGACTTAATCCTCTCGTCAAGGGAATTGGTAATACATCAGGTATGTTCCTTCTCTTTACTCAATGAAAGATGTTCCTTGTAAGTTTGGTTCTATTTCTCTCTTCATCATTTTCAGGCAATTTAAGCAAAAATTATGATGGTCAATATAAGTTTTTGCATGAAGTTAGCTTAGGGTATAAGTTTGCCAATGACGCTGCGAGTTTTTAAAGTGAATTGGACATTTTTTGAGGATACATCCAATGACGTAATCTTTTTCACTTTACTAATTAGCTTACTAAAGGAAACTTCAATGAAGCAACTTACTGGGAACAATTGGTTTTATGAAAAGAGAGGGATGGAATCAGATTGAAGGTAGTCTAGAGAGTAAAAGTAGGAACTTTTCGCCTTTGGATTGATATTCCCTCGAATGAGACTGCACTTAGATTTATTAGGAAGTCAGTATGGGGAACCTGATTGTTTGTTTTGAGTTGTGACACGAGATTGTTATGTTGCTAAGTCTGGGGGAAGTACAAGGTGGTCTCGATTTTGATAAGTCAAATTATTGTGATCACTTTGGACTTGATGTGTAGGATCTCGAGAGAGTCGTTTGTCTGATGAGTGTGATCTTCATGTTAGGTTTCTAAGCAATTCGACAATTATCAATTGACTAATCTAGAAACACCCTAAGCCCTAGGTCTTATAAGATCAGGTATGGGATCAGCAAGTGTTTCAAGTGTAGCACCTCTATTGATAGTCCACACTCACGCAAGTAGGAGAGAAGTTTGCTAGAACTTTGTGTGCAATTCTCGTAGGATTTCGACTTGTGCAATCAGTGGCTAAGGTTTCTTATCTCATCAAAAACGTGCCCTATATCATATATATAGGGAGTTTAAGTTAACCTAATTAATTCCTAGTTGAACTAGGATTAATTTAGGCCCAGCCCAAAACACCTAATGAATTCCTAATTGAAATAGGATTGAGTTAGGCTCAGCCCGAAACACCTAATTAATTCCTAGTTTAATTAGGATTAATTTAGACCTGTCCCAAAACACATGTTCTCATCCAAAACCATGTATTATTATGCTCAAGTCAAGAATCATTCCTATAATGATCATTCCCTATTGAATTGTCTCCATTTGCTTAAGTGTGTGACCAAATAGGATCATATAGTACTAGCAGTGAGTATCTTAACTCACAGATTATAAGTGGACTCTAGCAAGCCATTACAACCCCTAGTACCATATGACTTTGTCTAATCTTGATGTTAGTACCGACTACAAGAGTAAGTACAAATGATTGCAGGACATTCCCAACAATCTTCCACTTGTACTGGAATCATATATTCCCAAAATCTATTTGTCTCCATATCTCTATCTGCTCTAAGGCAAGAGTTCGTGTCATCCTTATTTTAATGAGCCAGATCAATGTTCATTAAACTTGAATTTGTACTGATAGAGCAAACAAGCGTCTTTCACCTTTTTTGAGCACGGCCAACATTTTACAGTATCAAATCTTTCGAAGGGCCCAAAGATATCTTTCTCCCGTAAATAGGAGGGAAAAATTCCATCTTGTTCCATCCTCTTATCCTTTCTCACATTTCATGATTTGCCCGACAAATTCCTTTATAACCACCAGTTACGGTTGGCGTTTGAAATTTTTCAAAACACTCCAATTCATGTGCAAGAAAACAGCATGAACTCAGGTCTAAGGACTATGCTCTATAGTTGTATGAGAATCTCTTATGACACTCATTATACGATCTTGTAGAGTTCTCATAGCGGGTCATTTTCGATGCTATATTCATGTGACACACATCTATGTAATTGACTTGATACTTATTATCAATGACTCTATGAAACTTATTCATCAGTCACCTCACATACTAGTCTATCTTGTTATTAGTATCCCACTTTAATAACCATTGACTAGAGAATGAAATAATTCATGCATTTACGCCTATAGGGTTTCATGACCAAGTCCTCAACTTGATGACCTATAAGAATGTCATGATTATTTCGGGATAAATATTTAATACAAGTATGAAATAGAAATGAAATAATTTCATTAAAACATAACCAAAGTATGTTTACATCATAACATAAAACTATTATAACTTCCACTAGAACTAAGATTACATCTTAAGATACTTAAGGCCTACGCCATTGGAATGATACTAATGCTTAGTGAAAGTACTTTTGTCAAAGGATCAGCGATTTTCTCTTTGCTTGAAACTCCGTTGATCTTCATGTCTCCTCTTTCAACGATATCTCTAATCAGATGATATTTCCTCTCTATATGCTTGGATCTCTGGTGCGATATGGCCTCCTTTGCCTGTGCAATGGCTCCATTGTTATCACAATACAACACCACCGGCTCAGCAATACTCAGAATCACACCAAGTTTAGAGATGAACTTCTTTATCCAAACAGGTTCCTTCGCAGCTTCAGAAGCAGCGATGTATTCAGCTTCAGTAGTGGAGTCAGCTACCGTGCTTTGCTTGAAACTCTTCCAACTAACTGCACCGCCATTTAGACAGAAGACGTAACCGGACTGAGACCAGGAATCATCCTTATACGTCTGAAAGCTTGCATCCATGAATCCACTAATAACCAACTCCTCACTTCCTTCGTACACCAAGAACATATCCTTAGTATTCCTCAAATATTTCAGGATGTTCTTGATGGCAGTCCAGTGAGTCTCACCTAAATTTGATTGGTACCTGCTTGTCATACTTAATGCACAAGCAACGTCTGGACGATTACAAATCATAGCGTACATGATGGATCCTATTGCGGAAGCATAGGGAATCTTACTCATGCGTTCTCGCTCAGCAGGTGTCTTGGGACACCCCGTCTTGCTTAGAACCATGTCATGAGACATTGGTAAGAAACCCTTCTTGGAATCATACCTACAGAATCTGCTCAATACCTTATCTATGTAAGTGTCTAGATACAATCCGATCAGGCTTTTAGGTCTATCTAGATAGATTCTGTTTCCAAGAATATAAGCGGCTTCCCCCATATCCTTCATCGAGAAACATTTTCCGAACACATCCTTAACGGACTTCAGCAACGGAATGTCATTTCCGATAAGTAAGATATCATCCACGTACAGCACAAGAAACGCAACTGCGCTCCCACTAAGCTTCTTGTATACGCATCTTTCTTCTTCGTTCCTGATGAAGCCAAATTATTTGACTGCTTCATCGAAACAAAGATTCCAACTCTGTGATGCTTGGTTCAATCCGTAAATGGATTTGTGAAGTTTGCACACTTTCCCAGCAGTTTTAGGATCAATAAAACCCTCGGGTTGTGTCATATACACATCCTCTTCCAGAATACCATTCAGGAACGCGGTTTTGACATCCATCTGCCAAATCTCATAATCATAATGAGCATCAGTCGCTAGGAGAATCCGAATGGACTTAAGCATAGCTACTGGAGAGTAGGTTTCATCATAGTCAACACTGTGGACTTGTTTGAAACTCTTAGCTACCAGTGTAGCTTAATAAACTTATATGTTACCATTCACATCAATTTTCTTCTTGAGAATCCATTTACACTCGATTGCTTTCGCACCATGACGTAAATCGACCAACGACCAAATTTGGTTTTCTGACATGGATCCCATTTTGGATTGTGTGGTCTTTAACCACTTTTCGAAGTCAGGGCCCCTCATTGCTTCTTTGAAGTTTGCAGATTCATTGTTGTCAACGATCAACAAATCCTATCCTTCAGTCACGAGGAATCCCAGATATTTCTCGGGTTCATGGCGGATTCTACCGGATCTGCGAACTTCATGCTCTACAAGTGTGTATTCGACAACATCTTGTGAGTCTAACTGCTGCTCTTCCTGTACGGATTGAGCAGCTTCCTGTAGCTCTCAAATTTCTTCGAGTTGTACTTTATTCCCACTGGTTTTCTTAGAAAGAAACTCTCTCTCAATAAAAACACCATGTCGAGAAACAAACACTTTGTTCTCAGTTCGGTTGTAGAAATAGTACGCCTTGGTTTCCTTCGGATAACCAACGAACAAGCATTTATCTGATTTTGGTGGAGGTTTATCGAATATTAATCATTACACATAAACCTCACATCCTCAAATCTTCAGGAAAGACAGATTGGGAATTTTTCTCGTCCACATCTCATATGGTGTCTTTGCCACAGATTTTGATGGCACTCTATTCAGCGTAAACGCAGAAGTTTCTAGAGCGTATCCCCAAAAGGATAACGGAAGATCAGTGTGACTCATCATTGATCGAACCATGTCAAGTAATGTTCGATTCCTCCTCTCAGACACATCATTCCATTGTGGTGTTCCGGGAGGAGTGAGTTGTGAAATAATTCCCCAATCTCTCAGATAGTCGATGAACTCTTGACTTAAGTATTCATCTCCTCGATCAGATTAAAGAACCTTAATACTCTTTCCAAGTTGATTATGTACTTCATTTTGGAACTCTTTGAACTTTTCAAAAGATTCCGATTTGTGTCTCATTAAATAGACATAACCGTATCTACTGAAGTCATCAGTAAATGTAATGAAGTAGTTGAAAATTCTTCTGCCACTTAGGCTAATCAGACCACATACATCAGTATGTATAAGGCCCAATAAATCGCTGGCCCTTTCATTGAGTTTGTTGAAAGGAGCCTTTGTCATTTTGCCCAATAAACAAGATTCATATTTCTCAAATGATTTATAATCAAATGAGTCTAAAAGCCCATCATGATGAAGTTTTTGGATGCGTTTCTCGTTTATATGCCCTAAACGACAATACCAAAGAAAACTCGGGTTTGAATCATTTACTTTGAAGCGTTGATTTTAATGTTATATATAGGTGTAGGTTGGTCAACAATATAAAGCCCATTCGATAATGGGGCGCTGTCATAAAATAAGTCATCTTGAGTAAAAGAACAACATTTGTTTTTAATCGAAAACGAAAAACCTTCAGTATCCAAAACCGAAATAGAAACAAGGATTCTGCTTATAGCAGGTACATAGTAGCAATTTTCTATAACCAAAAATAAACCAGATGGAAGAGACAAATTATATGTTCTTACGGCTAATGCAGCAACTCTTGTTCCATTTCCTACACGTAAGTCCACTTGCCTCTTCTTCAAGCTTCTACTGTTGCTTAGGCCCTGCATATTAGTACAAATATGAGCACCACTACCGGTATCAAGTACCCATAAAGTAGAACTTGTTGAAGCAACATTTACTTCGATAACAAAAATACCTGAAGGAGCGTCATACTACTTCTTCATCTTCTTGTAATCTTCCAAATATTTCTTGCAGTTTCTTTTCCAATGTCCTTGCTCGTTCCAGTCATTGCAAATGTCCTTTTTAGATGGGTCGGGCCTGGTTTTGGGTATGGATGTGGCCGGCTCCTGGTTCACAACCGGGTCAGCTTAAGCCTTTCCCTTACCCTTGTCCTTCCCACGTTTCTTAAACGATTTACCCCCTTGCACTAAATATACAGGCGGGGAGCCCTTCTTGACATTTGGCCCTGCTGCCTTAAGCATTCCATGCAGCTTAGTCAACGTCTTCGTCATACTGTTCATTTTATAGTTCAATACGAACTGATGATAACAAGACGGCAACAACTGAAGTATGATATCAATAGCCAACTCTTGGCTAAGGGGACAGTCTAGTTTAGCCAGATTATCAATATACCCATCATTTTCATGACATGACTACTCACCGAACCATCCTTTGATAGTTTGCATTCGATGAGAGATTTCAGCGTTTGGTATCTTTCATGTCGTGCATGTTCCTGAAACATTCCCTTTAGGCCAGTCATGATCTTGATGGGCGACACCACATTCTCGTACTGCACCTGCAGTTCCAAGGTCATGGTCGCAAGCATCAAGCATTGCACATCTATCACATCATTATCCCAAGCATTCCTAGCTGCAACAGTGGCATTGGCAGCCGGTCTAGGAGGAAAAACTTGTTCTAAAACATAGTATTCCAACTCGTGCCTAAGAAAAATTCTTAGGTTACGGTACCAACTCAGGAAATTCTTCCCATTCAACTTGTCCTTCTCAAGGACAGATCGAAAGGAGAATGAGTTGTGGTTATGGTTGTTGTTATTTGCTATAGCTGAAATTAAGAGAGGTAAGGATTTTTAGTTATGATGGTTTAAGTGTTGAGAAATCTTAACATATTTAAGAAAACTCACATTGTGTTCAATCAATAGTTTCTCGATTGAATACAATGATCACGAGATCCATAATTCAGAAAATTTGAATGAGCTGAGCTCATCGCCCAGACCTTAGTTATTTAGGTAAGCAACTTATTTACTAGCTATATCACATATATAACTCTCGATCGTGATTTGACATCTCATATGCCAAATTCACTCCGATGTCTCAAAGCTCAAGACGGTCTTGATAGCTCAGTCAAGTAAACCAATCTCATAACCATATGGTAATGGTTATCATCTGCCTCACCCATGTCAAAGTAGGTACCTAACCCGAGCTAGCCCACCATACGATGAAACGAGTCTTGACAGTTGACGTGAAGTGGAATAACATCAATTTCTTGATATTTGTTTGAGGAACTAAACTTTAACTTGAATGTCTATCATATATGCACTCAAGAGAGTTAAAAGGGGATTATAAAAACCATAGAAATCAAATCAAAGGCTTTAAAAATTTATTTATGGTTTTTCTTATCCTGTGCCGGTTGGCACCTGCTTGTTTTTCTCCAACTTGGTATAATTTTTCTTAAACCGATTGCGAGAAAACCATATTCGGTCTAATCTTATTAGACCGGATCATTCAGGGGTATTTTAAATTAGGGTATATTTTATTGCGGTTTATCACATCAGAACCTTGAAAGCATAAACAGTAATTTTTGATTTCAATGAAACCCTAATTTTTCGATTTCAATCAAGCCCTAATTTTTTTATTTCAATGAAACCGCAATCATGCAATTATAATTAAATTGAAACAAACTTTTAATCAATCAATCAAGCATGAAAACATCAGATTTCAATAAGAATACAACCTGGCTCTGATACAACTGTTAGATTTTTAAGCAATTTGACAATTATCAATTGATTAAGCTAGCAAAACCCTAACCTCTAGGTCTTGTATTAACTTAATTGAATATGATAAATAGAGGACTCAATTATACCTGAAGTTTGGTTAGTGCAGCGGATATAAGATCAGGTATGAGATCAGCAAGTGCTTCAAGTGTAGCACCTCTATTAATAGTCCACACGCACGCAAGTAGGAGAGAAGTTTGCTAGAACTTTGTGTGCAATTCTCTTAGGATTTCGACTTGTGCCCTCAGTGGCTAAGGTTTCTTATCTCATAAAAAACGTGCCTTATATCATATTTATAGAGAGTTTAAGTTAACCTAATTAATTCCTAGTTGAACTAGGATTAATTTAGTCCGAGCCAAAAACACCTAATTAATTCCTAGTTGAATTAGGATTGATTTAGGCCCAGCCCGAAATACCTAACACATGTTCTCCATTTGGTTAGGTGTGTGACCCAATAGGATCATATAGTACTAGCAGTGAGTATCTTAACTCACAGATTATAAGTGGACTCTAGCAAGCCATTACAACCCCTAGTACCATATGACTTTGTCTATGTTTTTTTGAGATTACAGGTCAGAAACATTCAGAGTTGAAATCATGGTTGAAGGCGGAATTTGGAGAGGTTTGAAGCATTTTCCGGCATTCTCCACGAAAGGAAGGACCGATCGATCAACCAAGGATCAATCAATCAATGATCTAACAAGGATTATGCGCACGATCTAAAGAACGACTCAACATCCAAAGATCGATCATTCAATCAAGGATCGATCAATCGATGCCTTTCATAGAAACCTAATTTCACGATTTTTCAGCTCTAGTTTTGGGCCCTATAAATACTCTTTTCCTATTTTATTTTGAGGGCCGCTTTTTGAGAGTCGAAAACAGTAGTTTAAAGAGTTTGTAAGCTAGGAAGAAGATCTCTTCATACTTGAGAAGAATTTCTGAATTCTCTTTCTCTTTGTTAATGCAATTTCAGTTTCAGTTCATAATGATTTGCTTGATTCATTGTTCTATGTTTGAGTAGATCTTACATCGGATCTAGGGATTCTAGGGTTTTAGAATTCACTGTTGGGAAACAAATAGGATTGATGAATAGATGATTCTCCTTCTAATAGTTGAGTTTAATGCATAGATTAGCCTGATCACCTAGTCGATGATTTTAGGTTGTTAACTTCCCAGAAGATTGTTAAGAACTAGAACTAGATTAGAAGAGCAATTCCTTCACTACCAACGAGAGTTGATGCTAGGTTGGGTTGCGGGTAATTGAACCTAAGCAATAAAGTCTATTTGTAATATGAAATTAACGAGAGTTAGGACCTTTAGGTAATTAATAGAGGGGTAGATTCAACGAGAGTTAGTTTACCTTTATTTATATTCAAGCCGAGAATATGATCAGAGTAGTTTCTGAATAGTTACCCTGACAAGTATTCTAATTCCTGAATGAATACCTGACATCTGATTGCTTTAGTTATTTGATTACATTCACGTCAAAGTTGTTAGAATTCACTTTTCTGATTTTGATTGATATAGCTTGCGACTTAATAGAAGTTGAGAGTATAACATGGTTCTCTGAGGAATTCGACCGCTAAGTACTATTACATTTGTTGTGCTTTTGCAGTAGGATATAGGGTTAAAACTCGTAGTATCACCACTCATGGTACGTGACTACTTCGACCTTTAGTACATGAATTCTTCAACCTTCAGTACATCTATCATAGAGCTTTGGTACATATTTCTCAATCTTGAGTACATGTTGGACTACGATATATAGTACGTAAAGATTTGTCCCCTGGTAAGTACTAAGCTTGACCCGTGGTATGTAAAGACATGTCCGAGTTGCCGATGGCTCCACCCATGGTACATAGTCCTCGACCCATATATGTCTCGCGGTCCATGTCTTCACAGATTGAATTTTCTAGCGACCGTTGACTTTATTCCCACATGACTTTATTCATTTTTCCTTGTCATACCGTTGTTCCCTTTATTCATCTTGATTAATAATGATAAGGATGAAGATCGGAAGAAGCTTGTGTGTCATCATTGCAAGAAGAGGGGTCATGTGAAGGATAAGTGTTGGCTGCTCCATCCTCACTTCGAGTCGGCTAAGCACAAGGACTCAAAGGCAAATATGTCTCATGAACTCTTGGAGGATCAAGCTTCAATGAGTGGTTCGGCTGCAGCCTCCACCTCCAAGGATCATGAACCTTTGACTACGGCTTCTTCATCCTTCAACGGAGATGTCATCAAGAAATCATACCTTGAGGCTCTTATCAACTCTCACAAGTCTATAAAAGATTCCGGTATTTTTTTCTACTCTCACAATCTCTTTAAACCCCTTATTTTTTATTTTGGTGCCTCTAATCATATGGTCAGTGATAGGAACTTGTTTAGCAACATAGAACCGGGTGTAGGAAATGTTGTGATAGCAAATATACATAGGATATTGGTTAGTGGTGTAAGGAATCTAGGCATATTCGACAAGAAGTCTTGTGCGTTTTATATAATGGAGTTTTGTGGTGTAGGATGATTTCCTCTCTTCGAATGTAATGATGTGAAACTTCAAGATATTGAGACCGGATGCTTGCTCAGACAAGGGAGAGTGCACAATGGGCTTTACATTCTTGAAGACCCTAAGCTTTTATGTCGTTTTAGTAGCAATAACTTACTTGATTCTTACTCGGCTGTTGATGGTCGTAGTGACTCTGTTTGGCATGCTAGGGTTGGTCACCCTCATTTTAAATCTTTGAAACTTATGTTGCCAAATCTTTACTTTGACATTGTTGATTGTGAAGCATGCATTTTGGGAAAATATTGCAAGTCGATTTACCCTTTACCTTCTTCTATTTATGAAAGTTGCTTTGATCTTATGCATTTGGATGTGTGGACATCACCTTGTGCCTCTAGAGATAATTATAGATACTTTGTCACTTTCATAGATGAAAATTCCAAAGTACTTTTGGATAACCCTCATGCCTTCATAGGATAAATTGTTTGATGTCTTTCAAATTTTTGAAGCTTACATATCTATTCATTTTAACTCAAAATTGAAGATACTCAGAACGAACAATGGCGTAGAATACATGAGCAAAGCCTTTCAAGAGCATCTAACCAAACAAGAAATTCTTCACCAAACAAGTTGCCCTTATAATCCGCAACAAAACGGTGTGGCCTAGAGGAAAAATCGCCACTTGATGGAGGTTACTCGATATCTCATGCACAACATGAACGAATTACTACGACTCCAACCAGATTCCTTAAAGGTGTCTTTTCGTACAAGGTATTAAACAAACCTGAACCCCCTTTGGACCATTATGTGTGTTTGGTTATGTGTGTTTTATTCTAGTACCCAGAGAACTTAGGAACAAACTTAAAAACCACGAGCAAAAAGTGTATGTTCCTTGGATATACAGCCACTCAAAAAGGCTACAAACACTTTGATTTGGAGACTAAATGTATGCATGTGTCCAGGGATATGAGATTTGTAGAAGATCGAGGGTACTATGGAGAATGGAATGGGAAGGAGCTCTAAGATTTATTAAACCATCTATGGGAAGAGCCAAAAGTCTATGCTTCCTTCTTCACCATCTAGGAGTTCCCACTCAGCTAAACAATGAAACGGACCCATCCGTAAATCCAGCCGCGAGCACCCGGTGAATCCTACCCCGAGTGATCTGAGGAGCCCTACCCTGAGTATCCCAGGGAGTCCACCTGTGAGCATTCCATGGAATTTAGTTGTGAGTGTCCCGAGGAGTCTTTCCGCGAGTATCTCGATGGATCGGTGGATCTGTGCACCCAAGACTAAGGCTCAACAAAAGGGCTTGATCTGTGCCAAAAGCTCGAGCCAGCCGCCCAATCAGTTCCACCAAGTTTGAGCGACTCACAACCGTCACAGGCCTTTCTGCACACTCAATTCAGGCAGCCTAGTATATTCTTGGAGTCTATTTTCGTGCCCCAACCACTTCGCCCCAACAACCATAATTGTAAAGACCCCTCAAACTGGAAGAATACAAGGGTCTATTATAATGCTCAAGTCATGGTTCATCCGGTTCAAACAGTATTTTCTATTAACCTTTTACCATATGAATTTCATGATTTTCTTGGCGATATTAAATTGAATCAGGTACCTGCAAGATTTGATGAGGCTTAGCAAATCAAAGAGTGGTCGGATGCGGTAGATGAGGAGTATACTGTGATGCAAAAGAACCACACATGAGACGACGCAGATCTTCCACCTTCAACAAGCTTCCTCCTCAGCAATTAAAACTATTGGGCAACTTCTTGGGAAATCAGGGAAAAATCCCAAGGAATATCACGCCAACACACTCTATAGTGGGCGTGAACTACTTATTCTAGCCAAAAATGCAAGAGACACTAAGGACAGTGCCATTCAGGTTGTCTTTAGTCAGGACAAGGCTGAACAAAATGAGAAAATGCCACCAGAGGCGACACTCGAGCATGACACTCGAGATACACCATATCGAGTGTTGTCCTCAAAGGCTCCGGAACAGACATCTTCAAAAGAGAAGCCTAAGCCCTTTGTCCCTTCTCCTTTTAAACCTTAATTACCCTTCCTACAGAGGTTTAAAAGAATGTAGTAGAGAGGTATAAGGCTTTTTTGACAAGCAAATGAAGGATATTGAGGGAAAGATACCTATGTGGAATGCTTTCATGTTAATGCCTCCTTATAAGAAAATTTTAAAAGATGTTGTAGAGGAAAGAACTCAAGAGGTTGAAGGAATGGTTATGCTTACTCATGAAGTTATTGTCATTATACAGAGGAAAGTGGTACCCAAAAAGCTTAATGATCCAGGAACTTTCACAATTCCCTACTCATTGGGTCCTCTTACATTCAGGAATTGCTTGTGTGATTTGGGAGCATCAATCAGTATGATGTCTTTCTCAGTTGCTAACACTTTGGATTTAATAAATACAAGTCTTGTAAGATTCTTTTGGTATGGGCTGATAGGTATGTGAGAATCCCTCATGGTATTTTACAAGATTTTCTAGTAAAGTTTGGAGATGTGGAAATACCATTTGATTTCATGGTTTTCAATATGGATAAGGAACCCAAAGATTCTTGCTCTTTGGAAGACCGTTTTGCCACAGCCGGTGCAGTGATTAATGTACCAAAAGGGAAAGTTGAGTTAAACCTGGGAAAGGATTTTAAAATGACTTTCAACATCAGAGACGTAATGAAGAAACCAACTATTGAGGGTCAGCTGTTTATGGTTCAGGAAATTGATGAGTAATCAATTGAGTTGTTTGATGAGTTAGTGGAAGAGGATTTTTTGCGAACCGCTTTGATAAAAGATTGTTCAGATGGGTACATTCACTTTGAGACGGAAGATTACAAGAGGTTGCTTGACTCACATAAGCCTAATAAGAGACAGAATTTGTTTGAGGAGGTAATTGAAGCATAACCAAAGAACAAGTGGGTTATCATATCTAGAAACAAGTGGTCAAGTGTCCCGCAACATCCGTTTCTGATGAATGATCAGAGCTAAAAGCTGCCAAAGTGGAGCTCAAACCACTTCCTTTCGGGCTAAGGTACGCGTTTTTAGGCCCTAACTCCACATATCCGCTGATAGTGAATGATGCATTGAGTGATAATGAGTTAAGCATTCTTCTTTTTGAATTGAAACGGTTTAGAAAGACATTAGGGTATTCTTTGGCTTATATAAGAGGGATTTCACCCAATTTGTGCACACATATAATATATTTAGATAATGAATCATATTCTATCATAGAACCTCAAATGAGATTAAACCTGAATCTGAAAGAAGTGGTTAAGAAAGAGATCTTGAAACTACTAGATGTTGACATTATTTACCTTATTTATTATAGTAAATGAGTCTCACAAGTGCATTGTATACCTAAGAAAGGGGGATCATTATTGTTATGAATGAGAAAGATGAAGTAATTCCCACTAGAACCATCACATGTCATAGGATGTGCATAGATTTTAGAAAATTGAACTCTGCATCTAGACAAGATCACTATTTGTTGCATTTCACTGATCGTATGTTAGAGAGGTTGGCTAATCACTCGTATTACTGTTTTCTTGACAGGTATAGAAGATTCTTTCACATCCTTATACATCCCGACGATCAAGAGAGGACCACTTTTACTTGCTCATATAGTACTTACGCATATAGCCAAATGACATTTGGTTTGTGTAATGCGCCTGCTACTTTTCAGTCTTGCATGACTTTGATATTTTCATATCTAATAAAGGAGATGGTTGAGGTGTTTATGGATAATTTCTCCATCTATGGCTCTTAGTAGGTGCGTGGAAATAGACCTCGTGCTTAATTCGGAGAAAAATCATTTCATGGTTCAAGAAGGGATTGTGTTGGGTAATAAGATATAAGAAAAGTGTATCGAGGTTGATAAGGCCAAGGTTGATGTAATGGTATAGTTGCGGCCCCCGAAAAATGTTAAAGACATTAGAAGCTTTCTAGGACATGCATGAGATTTATTCAGGATTATTCCAAGATAGCTAGGACGCTTACTCACCTTCTGTGAAAACACGCAGAGTTTTCCTTCAATGATGATTGTCTTAAGTCCTTTCTAAAGATCAAAGAAGCCTTAGTATCATCACCAATTGTTCAAGCCCCTGATTGGACTCTTTCTTTTGAGATCATGTGTGATGCTAGTGACTATGATGTGTGATGATACTCAAGTAAAATATGCCACTACTAAGAAAGAACTTCTTGTAGTCGTTTTTGCTTTTGAAAAATTTAGATTGTGCTTGGTGGGATCTAAAGTGATAGTGCATACTGATCATGCGGCTTTAAAGTACTTAATGAAGAAGAAATATGCCAATCCAAGGTTACTAAGATGGATTATATTGTTACAATATATTGATATGGAGGTGGTAGACACGCTCGGAGTCGAGAATAGTGTGGTTGATCATCTATCGCGAATGACAGTGGAGAATCGATCCTAATAGACGATTTCATGCCAAATTAGCAACTTCTGACACTTGCCATCGAACACTCAATCACAACACTCAAACAGCATGTGATCGATTGTTCTCGAAAAAGGCTGAAAAAGGTTTTAACCAAGGGAAGCTTGCTGGAGCTAAATTACCTTGGTACGCTGATTTGGTTAACTTTCTCGTTGTGGGAAAAGTGCCTAAGAGTATGGATTCATACCAACTAAAAAATTTCTTTAAAGATGTGAATCAGTATTTTTGGGATCAACTATTTTTCTAAAAGAAAGGGTCAGATGGAATGTTTCAGAGATGTATAGTTGAAGAAGAGGTTAGAAGGATTTTGAAACATTGCCAGAGTTCTGCATATGGAGGTCATCTTGCTACATTCAAGACGGTTCAGAAGGTTCTTCACGCTCGTTTATGGTGGCCAACTATGTTCAGAGATTCTCAAGAGTTTATCTCTAAATGTGATCCTTGCCAAAGAATGGGAAACACAAGCAGGAGAAATGAGATACCTCCAAATCCGATCTTGGAAATTGAAGTATTTAACTGCTGGGGAAAAGACTTTTTGGGACCATTCAACATATCTTCATATGAAAATTATTACATTCTAGTGGCAGTAGATTACATTTCAAAGTGGGTTGAGGTTCTTGCTTGCCCAACAAATGATGCAAAAGTGGTTCTAAAACTTTTCAAAAGCATCATTTTCCACGATTTGGAGTACCAAGAGTTGTAGTAAGTGATGGAGGCTCTCACTTTATTCATAAAGTGTTTAAGATCTTGCTGAAAAAACAAGGGGTAAAACTCAAAGTGGCAACTCCTTATCACCCTGAGACTAGTGGACAAGTGGAAGTGTCTAACAAGCAAATCAAGTAAATTCTAACAAAAATTATGGGAATCTCAAAGTATGATTGGGCATCAAAATTAAATGACACTATATGGACATATAAGACCACTTTCAAGGTACCAATTGGAAGAACACCGTTTAGCTACTATATTGTAAATCTTGCCACTTACCGATTTTACTTGAATATAAATATCTATGGGCCACAAAGCTTTTGGATTTTGATTTTTAGACAGCCCAAGAAAATAGGGGAATTGACTTGCACAAGCTATAAGAAATCAGGCTTGAAGCATATGACAGCTCTAAGATATACAAGGAATGCACTAAGGCATCCCATGACAAGAAGATTTTGTCAAAGAAAATCACAGCTAGTGATCAAGTACTTCTTTTTAACTTGAGGCTCAAGTTGTTTCCTGGTAAACTTAGATCGAGGTGGTAAGGCCCATTCAAGGTACACAACGTTCTACCATATGGCGCAATCACCTTAATCAACAGCAAATGTGAAGAATTCACAGTGAATGGTGGTAAAACCTTATTCGGCCAATGAAACTATTCCCGAGGGAACTTTGATTTTTCTCGATGAGCCACCTCATCTCCAATAAATATGAGGAGTTGAGCTTAAGACTATAAACAAGTGCAATTGGGAGGCAATCCCAAATGTATCCTTTGTATATATTTTCACATTCCTTGAACTATTCAAATTCTTTTTTGATTTGTTTTGTTTCATTTGTTTGTGTTTTGAGTTTTCATGACTTGTGAAACATGTCTTAATGGATTTCAACGGCTCATATGCAAAGAGGAGAAATTGTTTTTAGCTTTTGATGACATAATGGCAATGCTCGATCAACGTCATCTCGAGGGTCCCACTCAAGTGTCAAAGATTCTTCTCCAAATTGCATGAATCCAGCTCCTACGTTTAAGTAGAGTGGGAGACAAGAGAGGTCTAAACAATCACGTGAAAAGAGTTTAAAGGGAGACAAATATCTGACTTTACTTTTTCAAAACACATTCTCTTTTGAATTTGAAATTTGAATTTGAATTTGAAATTGAATTTGAATTTGAATTTAACACCTAAATGGGGTCCACTCTCATTATCATCACCTATTTAAAGAGACTTAGCCTCCTTCATTCATTCATGAGATATTCACTTCTCTCACTATCAATCTCTCTCTATTTTCTATCTCTCTTTTGTAGAAGAAAGCATCTCGAGAAACACTTCGAAGAAAGAAAAGCAGAGTGAAGCAAATCCTGAACCAAACTGATTGAAGATGGATTTTGTGTGAACTCGTTACCCTAATAAGGAGGCGCTTGAAACATTAGGAATTGTGGACCTCCTATTGCAGAATTGCGGGTTATCGACGCTTGTTTCCCTATAGTCAAAAGCCTACAAGGAGGAAACCATCTAATTCTTAGCAACGGTTCAGGTGATCCTTTATGATTCCGATAATGTAAGTCTCCAGGAGAAATAAGGTGGTTGCTACATCAGGTTTACAATAAGGGAACAAGATTATAGGCTCACTTTGAAAGAACTTTAGAATTTATTTTAATTTCCTAGTGCTGAATTTGAAAACTATGGGCTAGAATTTGAAAGAGGAGAACTCGAACATTTATGCCATATTATAGCCACGACATCCGGAAAATATTTTTCATCACGGTCCAAAGCATCTTTGATCCGAAAACTAGTTTTAAGGTATTTCAGAATGATCATTGCCAATACTTTCTTCTCTTGCTCTACCACATGTTCAATAAACATAGATGGAAATGCTCTACTTTAAAGGAAACAGTCGATAAAGGAGATGATGCTTCACCAATCATTGGTGATACAAATGAATCTGAATTGACTATCCAGTTTGCCAATCAGCACACTTCATACAAAGATTGGGCAAGAGACGTCAATTCTCGTGGTAACGAAGGTAAATTAACTGTGGGAGGTTTTGTGACCCGCCTCCTTGAGAAATTTAGAGTCACTTGACAAAGAAAGTTTGGCAGAACCAAGATACATGGATCTTGATCATTTGAGGAAGTGTCGCTTCTTGTTGGGCACAAGAGTGCATGGAAAGCACATTTATTCGTTTTATCATCCAGCAAGGAAGCTAGCTTATATGATACTACCAAACCAAGAGTTTACTTCAATTTGAATAGGAAGAAACACTGACTTCATTACTCCATTTCAAGCTCTATATGACCCAAATGGACCACATCATCCTCCATCAAAACCTGAAAGGGATGAGATTGACCCAAAAATTCTCTATTTTGAAAAGTATACTTTACCACATAGACAAGGAGTTCCAATCAAAGAGGCTCACAAACATATTGGTTTCCTCTAGAAAATGAATAAGTGGTTGGTAAAGAAAAAAATAGGGTTGGTCAAGAGTGATAAAGCTAGGAGAAGAGAAAATGAATCCTTGAACCGAAGAATAGTTGTTCTAGAAAGAGATAAAGGCGCCTCATCTAGCCAAAGTCAACAAAGGCGTCACTCCATTTCTGTGGAGCAAACTCAGGAGATACAGCCAGTATTAGCCAGGCACTCATGGGTGAACCTCAGCACGTAGTCTAGAAGGCCATGTGGACCAGGAGCAAAACACTCGAGCAGCACGCTCGAGGAGCATCATCTCGAGTGTCTAACATGAGCCCCACACTCGAGCAGCCTGCTCGATAAAAGCCATCTCGAGCCTCACCATAATGCAGCACAATACACCTTAGAGAGCATGAATGCCTCCACAGCCAACTACTTCGGTTTCTAAATGGTACCACCTCCTTCACATCATTGTATATACCATCGCATATTTAATTTCACCTTGCTGCTCTAGGATTTTTCTTTGTACTTTTATCCACACAAGAGACTGTGTGATTTAAGTTTGGGGGAGGGTTCTATAGGATATTAACATTGTTTCTTGTGATTCTTAGCTTTGATTTTCCATATATATCATACATCTCACTTACGGGCATGGAAAATCTATAAAAATCTCAAAAATTCTGAAAATGAATTTTTCACAAATAGAGTGTTCATGTAGTTGCATTGCATTCATATAAGATTGAGTCTATAGTATTGGGAATCATCTTATTAATTATAGACATATTTGCTAAGTTGCTTGGTGAGTAACCATAGTGAACTCTTGGACTTGTTATTCTTCCCCATTGAAAGCTTATAGGTAGATTGTTCGCCTTTTAAACATGTACTTGTGTTGTGTCTCGAAAGGAACTCGATTGCTTCCTCCTAAATTGAATTAATTTTTGCTGAATTTGGGCCTTAAGTTGCATTGAATCTTTTCCTTGAATTTAGCTTGACAAAAACTAATAGGTGAATCATCTTATAACTCGGCTTATACAATGATGCCTAAGGTGGACAGGGAGTGTGCGTAAACCCGTACATTTTTGTGTACACAGAGAAAGCTAAGGCAAAAATGCGAAATGAAATAACCTTCTCACGTTTACTGATTCTCAACAGGGACATGAAGGAAATTTCTGATTGAAGTTAAAGATTCTGAAAACATGAGTTTGGACAATAACTAAACTTGAAACAAGAAGTAATAAGTGTGATGTTACGATTGTCTTGTTAAGCTCTTGGAAGTTGAATCAAAAGATCATTGATCGATAGTCCCTCTTAAGGCCTGCACCTCTGGAAATATGATTCAAATATGTGTTTCCTAGAGACCGGCTAAGTACTAGGGATATTTGGTTTGGATGCTAAGCCTTGATGTAGGTAAATTGCAGCTTTTTCAATAGAATAGGGGTTCACTTGTGGATTACGGTATTCAACCTCATAAGTTATTTGTTTGAGGTGAGATGTTCTCGTTTTCAGCAAAGACTAAGTTTGGGGGAGTTGAAATGTTTGCATTGTAGCACATATTGAAAGCATCATTCAGCATATTTTGCATCCATACCCATACTATTATCACCATTTTAGACTCCTTTTAGGTTCATATTGCATATTTTGAATCTTGCATAGCATACATGTGCATATGGAGTGATCCTAGGTACATTGAGAACATAATTTGGAGGATCTTGAACTTCGTAAAGACATTGGAATGAAATGATCAGCCAAGGAGCAACATTCGGAACGTGAGGAAGAAGATTATGCCAAAAACAGAACGCTTGAGTTGGACACTTGAGATGCATGTGATCAAATATCAAACAGCCACCAGATTTGTTGATTTTTTCTCCTCCTTTGACTTTTTAGGTTTTTTAAGGAAAATAGTATAAATACCCTCTTGGGTCACTAATAAAGATTATCCACGTTTTTATTCTTCTTTCGGCAAAAAGACTAGGAGATTTTCTCTCTTTTCTCTTGTAATTTCCAGATTTTGAATGCTTGATCCATTGCTTATTTGAATTTCAGTCTTTAATTATTGTTGTTAATCTCTTTCTTATCTTTATTTTGATATTTACCATTTTATTTTATTGGTTTGTAATTTTTATAATGAAGATTGAGTAGATCCATTAGGGTTCTTGAGTGAATGGGCTATATTAGTGTAGTTCTAGGGATTTCTATGATTGCTTAAGGTTGTTTATGCTTGGATCTCTTCAGTTTAGGTATTCTTAATGCTTATTTCTCTTTGATCCATTGAAATCTGAGATTAGGTGATTCTCACCCACAAGGTGTGTGAAAATGCTTGATTGAACCTAAGCTAAAGATAATCACTCCTAGCTAAAGAGAAGATTGTCTAGGGTGTTATTAGGCTGCTCTAGGTGAGATCTTAATGCCTCTTAGCCTATAAATTGTTGGTGAGAACCAAGTCTGATTGTATTCTAGGTTGAGTCTCATTGCATGAGAATGAATGTGATTGGTTTGATTCCTGGTCTAGAGATAATCTGTACAGGTTGTTAAGCAAGTCTGGATCCCTAGTGAAGTAATTTATCATTGATCTCATTCCTCAAGAACTCATTCTCTTTCATAGCTCACTGATTTAAGTTGTGCTCTGTTTTTTCATAAATTGCTTTGTTTTGTGTTTTTTCACTGATTTAAGTTGTGCTCTCTTTTCTCTTGTAATTTCCAGATTTTGAATGTTTGATCCCTTGCTTATTTGAATTTCAGTCTTTAATCATTGTTGTTAATCTCCTTCTTATCTTTATTTTGATATTTACCATTTTATTTTCTTGGTTTGTAATTTTTATAATGAAGATTGAGTAGATCCATTAGGGTTTTTGAGTAAATGAGCTATATTAGTGTAGATCTAGGGATTTCTATGATTGCTTAAGGTTGTTTATGCCGTGGATCTCTTCAGTTTAGGTATTCTTAATGCTTATTTCTCTTTGATCATTGAAATCTGAGATTAGGTGATTCTCACCCACAAGGTGGGTGTGAAAATGCTTGATTGAACCTAAGCTTGAGATAATCACTCCTAGCTAAAGAGATTGATTGTCTAGGGTGTTATTAGGCTGCTCTAGGTGAGATCTTAATGCCTCTTAGCCTATAAATTGTTGGTGAGAACCAAGTCTGATTGTAGTCTAGGTTGAGTCTCATTGCATGAGAATGAATGTGATTGGTTTGATTCCTAGTCTAGAGATAATCTGTACAGGTTGTTAAGCAAGTCTGGATCCCCTAGTGAAGCAATTTATCATTGATCTCACTCTCTCTCT